>PISX010006802.1:0-94226 GCA_004024625.1 Mellivora capensis
GTTCTTTTTTTTTTTGTGGTGAGTTTTTCCGCCTTGTCATTTTTTCCGGTTAAGAGTATATGAAGGAGCAAATAAAATACTAAAAGGGTGGCAAAGACCCCAGGAAAATGCCCTTTAACTAAATCAGAAGAGATCCCAAGTCGTGGGGGGGGGGGGGAGAAAGGGGATTAAAAAGAAGTTCAGAAAAAAAATTTTTTAAAAAAGAAAATAAAGAAAAACATAAAAAAGAAAAAATATATATATATATATTAGACTGGTGACTAGAACAGGGTCACCCACTTAATTGTGGGGTATTTTGGTCTCTTAGAAGAAAGTACCTCCCCAAATTTTAAAGAATGAAAAATGTATATAAGGGTAAACACAGTGAAGGGATGGTATATGCCTATAAAGATGAAAAACAAAATTTTTTTTTAATTTCTAAAAAAAAAGGAGTTGATTAAGTTGGTTGGGAGAATAAAGAAAAAGAAAGTGGAGAGAATTTGCTCAGGCTGGAGACTAGAACAAGCCTGGGGCTAGATTTAGGGTGTATTTTGGTCCACTAGAGGAAGTTGTACCCCAAATTTTTTAGAAGAAAAAAACCCTTATGTGAATACAAAAAAAAATAAAGTTAAATACTATGAAGGATAAAATATGACTATAATAATGAAGGTTCAAAAAAGGTTATTATTTTTTTGGAAAGATATTGTTAAGATAAACTAGTTTAAAAATGTTAAAAAAAGAAAAGGGTAAAAGTTTAAAAAAAACTTTTAGCAAGGAGAAAAAGAAAAAAAAATAAAATTAAAGAAAAAATTAAATTAACTGCAAGACTAAAGAATCATGGGGAGAAAGCCATGAATTCCGTGCTTTGTTTTCTCCTCCTCTGGAGTTCTTCTGCTCTCCTTGTTAAGTGAACTTGGTCTTGGCTGGATTTCTTTTGATCTTCTGGGAGAGGGGCCTGTTGTAGTGATTCTCAAGTGTCTTTGCCTGAGGCAGAGCTGCACCGCCCTTACCAGGGGCCGGGCTAAGTAATCCGCTTGGTTTTGCTTTCAGGAGCTTTTGTTCCCTGAGCGCTTTCCGTAGAGTCCGGAGGACGGGAATGAAAATGGCGGCCTCCTAGTCTCCGGCCCAGAGGAGCCAGGAGTTCGGGGCCCCACTCTTCGGTGCACCCTCAGAGAAAAGCCCCAGCCCCTCCCATCTCCCTCGCCTCTGGCTGCGTTCCGAGCTCACCCAGCCTGCGACCGGTTCAAGGTAACCCCGAGCTGAGAGCTCACTCCTCGGCTCTGTCTCTGTAGCCGGCTTCCCCACTCCAATACCTGCGAGCTCTGTGACACTCAGAGACCCCCGATCCTTCTGTGACCCTGCGGGGCCTGGGGCCACGCTGACCCCGCGTGGGTTTCACCCCGGTTTAGCCTCTGGAGCGATGTCCCTCCGTGGGGCAGACTTTTAAAAGTCCCGATTTAGTGCTCCGTGGCTCCGCCGCTTGCCGGGAGCCGGCCCCTCCCCCGCGGTCTATCCTCCTGTCGCTTTCGATTCACTTCTCCGCCGCTCCTACCTTTCAGAAAGTGGCCGATTTTCTGTTTCCAGAATTGCTGTTCTTCCTCTCTTCGATCTCCCGTTGGATTTGTAGGTGTTTGCAATGGTTTGATAAGCTATCTAGCTGATCTCCTGCTACCTGATGTCGTCTCAGCTGCTACTTCTCCGCCATCTTGACTCCTCTCCTGATAAGTTATTTTTATTTTCATTTTGCCAATATATTTTTAAATTTCTCTTGAGATTTCTTTCTTACTTCTGTGTATTTAGAAGTGTGTTGTTTAATCTCCACTTCTTCGAGGTTCTCCAGTTACCTTTGTAGGTTAATTCAATCATAATCTGAGAGAAGACATTGCATAATTTTTATTCTTTTAAAAATGTTAAGGTGTATTTTATCTCCCAGAGTGTGGTCTATCTTGGTAAATGTTCCATGTGAGTTGAGAATAATGTTTAGAATAATGTGCTGTTGGATAAAATAGCTATAGATGTCCAGTTGATTGATGGTATGGTTGAGTTCAACTATGTCTTCACTGATTTTCTGTCTGCTGTCTCTGTCCATTTCTAATAGAGAAGTATTGATGTCTCCAACTATGACAGTAGATTCATCTATTTCTCCTTGCAGTTCTATTAGTTTTTTTCTCATGTAGTTTGATGTCTTGTTATTAGGTGTATACATGTTAAGGATTATTTTGTCTTCTTAGAGAACTAATTCCTTTATCTCCAATAACTTTCCTTGCTCTAAAGTCTCCTCTGTTTGAAATTAATATAGCTACTCTTGCTTCCTTTTAATTAGTGTTATCATGGCATATCTGTCTCTATTAATTTACTTTTAATCTATATGTGTCTTTATATTTAAAGGTAGTTTCTTATAGATAATATAGTCTGATCCCTTCACTGTCTTTTAATTGATGCATTTAGAACACTGATGTTAAAGTGATTACTGATGCAGTTAGATTAATATCTATCAATTACCATTCAAGTTTTCCTGCCCCAACACTGGTTCCTCTGGCAGTTTCTGCTTATGAGTCTCTATGCCAGTAAGCTATGTCTCCCAACATTCATCTATATCTCCAAACTTGGAGGCATCAATTTCCCCTGTGTCCTCCCTTTTTTATAGACTCTAGAAGAGTTGATTTTCCAATCTGTTATTCTTTGTACTTGTTATTAGAAAGAAGTGGTGACTTCTAAGCAACTTATATGGTGAACCAGAAATCAGAAGTCTTTTTTCTGTTCTTGACCAAGAAACACAGAAGAAAGTTCAAGCCCATGGTAGACACTTCAGCAAATAAGTTAAAAAAATAGACTGAGGCAACCAGGCTAGTCAATGTGCAAGAAAAATAACAATAGGAGTAGAGGAAGTTGGTCAATTAGGATAGATTTGATGGTACGTTTTCTGTAACCACTGAGATACTAGATGTCAAGTGCTCTTGTGGCATTTGTGGCTGCATTGTGCAGAACCTAATCAAGTCAGTAGCCCTTCCAATGCAAGCTTTGTTTTGTTTTGTTTAGTTTTTGGTGACAGTACTATAAGAAAATGCTGAGAATAGTTTGCCATCAGTAAGTACTAAGATAAAAGTACTGAATGTGGAACAATGCTCTAAAGTAGAAGTAAAAATATTTTGGTTTTCCATAGAGTCATGGGTCCATGGACATGGGCAGAGTAATGCACATTTTGGGAGCCTAAGAGTTTGGGACACAAACCAAGCCAATTTACACTATCATTAAATTCAGAGGTTTTAAGTATTCTTCTTTTTTTTAAAGATATATTTATTTATTTGAGAGAAAGAGAGAGACAGACAGAGAGAGCACAAGCAGGGACAGAGGCAGAGGGAGATGCAGGCTCCTCACTAAGCAAAGATCATAATGTAGGATTCAATCCCAGGACCCCAGGATCATGACCAAAGGCAGATGGTCAACTGACTGAGCCACCCAGGAACCCTGTGTTTATGTATTCTAAGTTGTCTCATTGTTAAAGTATATATAACCTTGATCTGTCCTTTATGAAAATAATGACTATAATTCACTTGTGTACATTTATGTGTCTAAAAAGTCATTTTAGGGGCACCTGGGTGGCTCAGTAGTTAAGCCTCTGCCTTCGGCTCAGGTCATGATCTCGGGGTCCTGGAATCAAGTCCCCCATCGGGCTCTCTGCTCAGCGGGGAGCCTGCTTCCTCCTCTCTCTCTGCCTGCCTCTCTGCCTACTTGTGATCTCTCTCTGTCAAGTAAATAAAATCTTTAAAAAAAAAGTCATTTTAAATTTATTTTTCTACTCTATTGAGTACCTACTATGCGCTAGTTTCTATATTCCATGCTAAAGATACAATGGAAAACAATCTAATTTCCAATTTTGTGAATTCAACTTTTCATCACCATATAAATAAGAACAATAGGGAACACAATAACATTAGAAAAGTTTTGCCCCAAAGAATCCATGCTGTAGATATGGTGTGTTTCTTGATTTATTTATATATGCATTTTTTTCCTAATCCATGTTTTGGTTCCATTTATTTGTTGTCTAATTTTATGTCAGTATTTGAGTATGTATCTTGAAGTGAAAGGTAAAGCAAACAATAACAAACCAGATTCTAGGTAAACATCATGCCCATTTATGATTTTTCCTGTGACAATCTTAGGGTATTCAGCTAAGGTATTTAGGGTATTAGGGTATTCAAAAAAAGGGGGGGGGTAATGGCCCATTGACATTTATAAATAACCATTACATACCATATTTTAGGTCTTAGGAACTAAATAGCCCAGTAGCCTTTCTTCTTGTGGCACAAAAATGAAGAGAATTGCCTGATAATTTTGTAGGAAGTTCTTTAAATCCTTGAGAAAATAAGATCTAAGGGAATTACGTGTTTAAAGCTTCACAGGGAGGTAATCCACAAGATATGTTGTCGAGATCTGCTCACTGTAAATTGTTCTAGACTTCTGGATTTCAGAAAGAATCTTTTTATGTCAACTGGACTGTAAAAATACCCTCTTTATAGTTGGAGCAAATGGAGAAATCAATATAATTGCTTGTATTTTCTATTTTAAGAATCAAAGTCAAATGTCTGCAGGAACCAGGTAGGTAATATAAAAATGTGACAAGGACCACGTAGGGATGCTGGTACACTGGAGAACATGTGCCCTGTTTAAGGGCTCTGCTCAGCAAGAGCAATAGGGCCATGGAGATATGTAGGCTCAAGACTCCCACACTGTCCCATTTTTCAATTAAAATTAAGGTTATTAATGTACAGTACTTTAAGTGTTGCAAACTACTCAAAAAACTCTAATCCCTTTGCAAGACAAACAAAAATATTATGTTGATCAAATATATGTCACCGTCACCATGACCATTCAGTTGCAACATCTGATCTAGTTTATTACATCAATTCTCTGCTTCAACTGATCAAATTTTTGTATGGCTTCCTCTATGCATAGAGAAGTTAAATCCTCAAGAGGAAGAAATGGAGAAGTGGGGAAGTAGAGAGTTGTACTATAAAAAGGATTTTTAAAATCCACTATACCTTCAGAAATTATGTAAAGAAAGAGCTTTAACGTCTCCTGTTAAGACTACAGAGTCTTCTTGACAAGGAATTGTCTGCTCTGTTATGCTAGGTCACTCATTTGACATCCTCTATCTTTTTAAAAATTTGAAATCTGATCACTCTTTCCAGAGTACCCACAGCTCAAGTCTAATTTAACAAATAAGATGCTTGGTTTTCCAGGATTCTTTTCCCATATTAAACATCTAGGGAATGTTTAAGATTTCAAGTTTTTATAATTACATTTTGTAAAAGAGTGATTTAAAGAAAAGCAAGTCAGTTTCCCTTTCTATATACAATCTCAAAAGATCTTCCTAAAGACCACCTATTCTCATCTTCTCTGAAAAGACAGTCATAAAACTTCCACTGACCACTAAGAGCAATTTTCAAACGATCCTCATGAGAAGGAAAAAACTTCCATATATTTATGACTTTTCACAATCTATTTCCTTCATGTTTCAAATCATGTCAGATATCTTATTGCCATGACACACAATGCCCAGTAGAGACATTTAAGTATGGCTCCCATCACTTCTGATAACAAATCACTCAGAGCAATTATGCATTAGCTCCAAGTGATTTTTTTTTTTTAAAGGCTGTCTCAGGAAAACCATTTCGGTTTTTCCAACTCAGTCTTTAAGTTGAAAATACTGTCTATATCCTATACCAAGACTGGCATTTATTCACTTATTCAACACATGGTTATTAAAGGCCTCCATATTTATTGAGACACTCAGCTAGGAGTTAAAAACATAATGTGAGTCACAAGGACACAGTCCTGCCTTTATGGATCCCAGGAAGCAGAAATTAATCAAACAAATAAACATATAATCATAAATTCTGGTAAGTACACTAGAGAATCATGAAATGCTATGGGAGTCCAAATGGAACATGACCTGGTCAGAGAAAGAAGAGCCTTCCCTGAGGAAGTGATGCTTATGCTGATAGCTCCAGTGCTATCAGGTACCAACACAGGGAAGAAGTCAAGAAGAAGGTTCCACTCTGAGAGAACCATACATGTAAAGGTCTAGGGAGGGAACATGACAATTTAAAAAGGTGAAAGCAAACTAATGTGGCTGAGGTTCATAAAGGGAAGGGGGTGCAAAACAAGGCAGGCCCAATAAATAGGTAAGGACCAGATCACCCAGAGCCTTCTAGGAGGAGCAAGAGGAAGCTATTGATGGATTTGGACTGAGGAGATCTCCTATTTGTCTTTTTAAAGGATCTTTTACTTTGGTATTGGGGAGTGGATTCAAAGAGACTGGTTATAAGTGTATTAATTATGTGTTTCTGATGTTTTGACACTTGGAGCTTGCTGACCCTGGAGAGGCTGCGCCTCCCAGAAGTAGCCAGTTTTTAGAGATAATAAAGGACTTGCCTGTAAATGTTCCTGTCACATCCAAACCAACCAATCCAAAGGCCAAGCACCCAACCACTTCCTTTACTGAGCTCTTATACTCCAGTCCCTATCCATCTGACCTAATCACCCCCTGACCAGGTACTAGACAATAAAGACAGCCTCTATGCCCCCAGAGCCCACAGAAATTTTTCCAACTAGCCAATCCTAAGTCTGCTTACACCACTTCACCCATTTTCTCTCACAGAAACCATAATAAAGGCTCTTGCCTCCATTGTCCCCTTGCTCCCTTCTGTCTCCTGATCAATCCTAGGGTTTCCCCATGCATGCCAGGCATCCTGTTCTTAGAGATCTATGACTATAAACTTCTTCATTCATGACTTCATTCATGATAGTCATTTCTGTGTCTACCGGTCTTACCATACCTGATTAAAACAAATCCTAGGTACATTTTAAAACACAAGGTCATGGTGGTAAGACACCTGATTTCTGATGATAGTTTAGACTAGGATGGTCTCAGTGCAGAGAAAGAACAGACAGTTATAGAAGAGACAAAATGAATTGGATAAGGGGGTGAAGAAGAGAGAGGTATCTAGGATGATTTCTGGGTTTATGCTTTTTTCAATTAAATGGATGATGGCGTCATGTACAAGGAGAGAAAATCCAGGAAGAGGACCAAGTCTGAGAGGGAGAATGAAGAGTAAAATATGCTTTCAAGACAACCAAATGTAAAAGTTGCATGGACAGTTGGGATTTAAGCTCACATCCAAGGAAAGGAATCCCTACCACCCTTTCCATCTACCCACAAATGAGGACACCAAGGCAGCACTATTTATAGACTGTGAGTTTTTTCCCTAATATATCACATTTCTGGTTGATGTAAATGACACTTTAAAATGAGAAACATTACTATATTTATATCTTACTGGTCATGAAAAATTAATTTTCATATGCTGCAAATGCTATTTGATACACATCTGTCTGCCTGCTGTCCATGTCAAACTAAAATCCATTCTCATAGTGAAATATTCTCTGAACTTGAGCCAAATTGCCTTAAAGTACACTTCATTCTATGAACCATAAGGATAGTACTCCTAATGGGATGAGAAATCACATTGTTAGGTTCTCCTGATTCACCCTGATAATTGCATTTACTTGATTCACACTGCAACATTATTTGTTCTCAGATTGATCTTTAAATTTATGGGATGAAGAAGATAACCAGTTAAAGGGAAAAATTCCAAGTTTGCTGTTATTCTTGTAATTGGTGGGTCACTTCATAGTCTCAGGATAAAAATAAGGAGACCAACAGGGTGACACAAATATCCCCCCCCTCCACTGAAATGCAAATCACAGAGGCGCTAGAATAATGACTCTGCTACTATTGTTATTACCAAGGAGGTTTGAGGGTTGTCTTTTTCTCTTTATCTGTGTCTTGAGAAGTTTTAACAAAAGTGACTTCTGAAGATGTTATCTAGCTCAATTTTGCCTAAATTGAGCCAAATTGAATGAAAGAAAGGAGTCTACACCCTTTCAGAAAGAGGCAAGATTATTGCACAGTAACTAATCATACACACAGGATCCTGATGTTGGATTATGTGAGAAGACTAAATTGTCTACAAGCAGCAGCTGTTACTTAGGCAATATAGCTGCCCGAATATGCCAGGGTAAGGAAGGACATAGATATAACCAGTTTTTACAGAGTCTTAATGGAACAGAAGCAGGAGGATGCAACTGGTGGTCACATCCATGATCCATTATGGACCCCAGTGAAATCTTCTGACTGTTGAAGGTCGCATAGTCAAAACAAAACAACCCCGACTGGAGAAAGGAGAAAAGAAATTCCATGCCCATTTTCTCTTCTTTCTCACTTACTATGGAGTAAGAAGGGGGCATCTATAACATACTCTCACATTGCTTAATAATAATAACACTAATAACAAAACAATAATAATAATAATATGATTGCTATTAACCTTTAAAAGCCCTTACGATCTACTGGTATTGTACCACATGGATTTACTTAAATTATCCCATTTAATCTTCATTACAACCCAGTGAGGTAATTACTGCCATTATCTTCCTAAAAGAAAAAATAAATATATGTTCATTACATTTTTTCCCAGAATTATCCATCAGAAAAGTTGCTTCATGTGCAATTCTATAGAAATTCCTCTCATATTAAAAGACATTATTTTAGTTACTAAATTTTGAACATCAGAATAGTATGAGAAAGCCATATTGAGGGGAAGATATATTTACCCGATCACAATTTGTGCTAGTTTTGAAAGTAAGGTGGTAGAATTGGTTACTCCCAGGGGGAGCTAATAAACGTCCCTATTCAAGTCTTTTAAAATCACTCTAAGAGTATGTTGTAAACATAATGATTAGTCACCTAACGAATTTTAAAATCTACTTTCCTAATGTTATGCCAATGTATACTTATTAGAATGGGATAAAATTTCCAGTGACATCAAGAAACAGATTCAGAAAATTTGGATTCTTGTGTAATTTGGATGGATATGAAGGTATAGCCCAAAAATTTGTGTGCAGGAATTCAGAAAGCAGCTGAAAAACAACAGACACTGATGTCAAAGGGGCCTGGGAAGAGTTTGAAATCTAAATATTTCATGAAGACTGAAAAAAAAACAATACTTGTAAACTAATAAGTTATTTCATGTATTATAGAATTTTAAATATATGCATACATTACAAATTATATCTTACAACTGAATCTTTTTTCTTCTGTTTACGTATTTAAGTTGACCAAATACATATTTTTGAGGTCCTCTGACTGTAAAAGTGAAACATCACCTCATTTCCAGGTTTGCCTAATTTGAGTATGTGTAGCATTTTCCTCACGGGCCACCCAGTACCAAGGGGCAGAGGCACAAATTGAACTCAAGTCTTCTGAATCTAAAACCTGCCCTTGTTTACTCTTCTTCCCTGCTTAGTATGTGACCCCAGGTTTCCTCTTCATATTACTTTACAATAGTGTAATAGTTAATTTTATGTGTAACTTCACTGGACTCTAGTGCCCAGATAGTGGTTAAATATCATTCTGCATGTTTCTGTAAGTGTTTTTGGATGAGATCAATATTTAAATCAGTGAACTCTGAGTAAAGCCAACTGCCCTCCATAATGTGGGCCGCATCCAATCAGTTGAAAGCCGAAATAGAATAAAAGATGAACTTCCTCTTAGTAAAGGGGAATTGAACTGTAACACTGACTCTTTCCTGGCTTTTCAGCCTGATGACCTTTTGACTTGAACCACAGCAATGGCCCTTCTCCGCCCCACAGGTTCTGGACTTGCCAGCCTCTATAATCACATGAGTGAATTCCTTATAAATCTCTCTATGTTGGTCCTCTTACAAACAGATCCTACTGGTTCTGTTTCTCTGGAAAACCCTGCTTCATATGGCAGAAACCACATTCTGAATTTCTTTGAGATTCTTTACTTAAATCCCTTGTTCCCATAGCAATTTCTGAACACAAGAAGTATTCATAATGCTTATTTATATATAGACTTAAGTTTTGTAAATATTACAAATAAATACATTTTCTCTTAGACTACTTAAGACTTTCATGATATAACTGTTGCTGAAAAATACTTCTACTCCCCTCCCACTCCATTGGTGTTTTTAAAAAAGCAGTTTTGCTAACACATAGACATGGACTTCCCTAGCTTTTCTCCTCCTCTCCTAGAATGCACCAGCTTGGCCCCCAAATTTCTGTTTTCTTCCAGATCCAGTGAAGTCCCCTAAAGTACAGAGAGTGAGCCAGAAGGGGGTAGGCAAGTTGAATCAAAGGATAGAACTAGACTTCCAGAATTTCAACATAGAGATTCAGTATATCTTGAGTATATCACACTCAACAAATCTTTACAAAATTTCTCTGATATGCAAGTCACTTGGCTAGACCTAAACAGGGTTCACAGGTGAATATCTATGGCAACATTATTACCACCCATCTCCCCATGTTAGAAACCTTGGAGATTTAATAATAATAAAAATACCTGTAATTATATAATTGATACCAGCTATCATTCTATATGCTTTTTATTTTAAAATTGTCTTTAATTTTTAAGAAAACCCTGTGAGGTATAAAGGATTACCATTATAATTCCCCTTTTACAAAAACTGAGGTTAAGCAACTTGTCAAAGATCATACAGTTAACAAACGGCCAAGTCAGGGTTCAAAAACCCAGAGAAGCTAGTGCCCAAGTTGGTGTTCTTCATCACTAGGTTATCTGCCCCACTACTCATTTCCTCCTCCTTTCCCTACTTCCAGAGCTAATCTGTCCCCACATTTTATAGAGAAAAGATATGCCTCCAGGAGTTTTAGCTAATCCATCTGTGAGTTACAAAATAAGAGTGGAAATAATTGGAGTATTAACTCTTATCTTTTAAGAAAATACAAGTTCCCTTCAATATCTGATGAAAGCTACAAATCCTCTCAACATAGTCACAAATTTTACCTACAACTTTAGGCTATTCACAGCCTAACCAGAACACAGTATAAAACCCCTTAAACTGGGGCGCCTGGGTGGATCAGTTAGTTGAGCAGTGAACTCTCAGTTTCAGTTCAGGTCCTAATCTTGAGGTCATGGGATAGAGCCCCATGGTAGGCTCCATGCTCAGCAGGGAGTCTACATGAGGTTCTCCCTCTCCCTCTGCCCTTCCCTCAACCATGTCAAATAAATAAATAAATCTTAAAAAAAAAATCCTTAAACCAGACAAATGTGAATACAATTGATGAACGCTCCCTGTTAAGAGCTAGGTTTCGAGAAACAGTGGCTAAAGAGACTGAGAGTGCTCACTATGAAAGGAAGTGATCAGCCTTGAGTAGACCAGCATGGAATGCCAAACAGCCAGCATAACACAGGATGAAGAAAATGAAGCAGAGCCAGTACAACGTAGGAGGAAAAGAATCTGGGTGGCATAGAGATTGACATGCCCATAGTATTTCTGGCCTATGCCATGCTTATAAATGTAGATTGTTTATGATTAACTGCCAGTGAAGCAAGATGGCAGAGAAGTAGTGGCTCACCCCTCTGAACCCCCAACTCTGGATATGTCACAAAAGCAAGAGACTGGTTCGTGGGTCTCCAGGGAGGAATATTTGGGGAGATAGACAGAGTGGGATCCCAATTTGGTGAGGAAATGACCTCCTGGCACATAGAGCCAAGTAGCAGGGATAGCAATAGTTTGGAAGTAGCATTTTCTATTTGTGCTTTTTTAATATGGTCCACATTTTCCTTGGTCTGTCCTATGGCCACTATGAGAAAGACAAACAACAATGCCTAGCCAGAGGATGGAGTAAGGTCAGGGCAGTATTAGAACCTTGCTTGGGATGAGAAGTAGATGTTAATAGGTGCAGGTGGACTAAGGGGCCCATGAGCAGCTTCTCTCCCCACCCTACTATGAACCAGACTATTACCACATAGGGAGGTAGCCTTGGGACAAAGCATACACAAGATTTTACTGGGAGGTTCCCTGAGGGGTAGGGCCCCAGGTGTGTAGGGGAAGATAAAAGGGAATGACTATAATACCAGAGATTTACATCCTAATTCATACCCTTCCCTCATTCATTTAGGTGGACACAAGCTAAGGCATGTACTTTCTGCGGGTCTATCCCCCCATGTACACAGTCCCAGCTGAGCCATCTGGTAGGCCACAGTGAACATGAACTCCCAGGAGGATAAGATAAGACACCTGAGGAGTGCAAGCACTGTAAAAAGAAAGAAACAAATTAAACAACCTATGAAAGAGAAAGCAGAATTAATTGGTCAAACTGAACAATAATTTAAAATATATAAAATAAAAATCCTTAGAGATATAAGGGAGAACATTAGAAAACATGAAGGAGAAAAAGCAATTGGAAGGAAAGCCAACTAGAGACACTGGATATAAAAAATACTGTTAAAAGAAACAATTCAATCAATTAACCAAATGGCAGAATAAACAGATCCAAAGAACAAATTGTTGAGCTGAAAAACCAGGTTGAAAAGTATCAGAAAGGACTAAAGAGAGGAAGCATAAAAAAGGAATTTAAAAGATATGGAGGAAAGTAGTAAAAATGTAAGGATCTATATAATAGGAGCTCTAAAAGAAGATAAAAGTAGATTGAATAGGAGGGCAGTGCAGGAAATACTGGAAGAAATATTGACCAAGAATGGACAAAAGATGTAGAACCCCAGTATAAAGAACTCACAGAGAATAGGACTCACAGAAAACTCAAGAAAAAACTTACAACTAAATTCATTCCAGTGAAATTTGAGAAGATCAAAGACAAAGAGAACATGTGAAAAGGCTTCCCAGTGAGAAGAGCAAATCACTTGAATACAAACAGAATCAGATCGGTATCAGACTTCTCAAAAACAACATTCAACGTTAGAAGATAATGGAATAATGTTGGGAAACATTTATTGCAGCTGGGATTTTTATATCCAGCTAAATTTTGTTTGAATGGGAGGGCACAATAATGATACATATAATGATATAATCAAGAAGTTTACCATATGAACACCCCCTTGGAGAGCACCCTCAGGAGAAATAACCCAATGAAAAACAAATAAATTCAGAAAACAAAGCCAAGCCTCAAGAGAGGGCAAGAAATAGCATTGATCACTTAAACATTGTTGTCTGTTACACCAGTAGACTCTAAAGTGTGACAAATGAAAGCTGGGCCAATGTAAGTGGTGGTGGGGGGGGATGGTTATGTGTCAACTTGACCAGGCCACAGCACCCAGATATTTAGTCAAATGTATCTAAATGTTGCTGTGAAGGAAATCTACATAAGGAGACGAGTTGAGCAGATTAGCCTCCATAAAGGGGGTGAACCTCATCCAATCACTTGAAGGCCTTAAGAAAAGGACTGACTCCCCCTGAGGAAGAAGAAATTGTGCCAGAATACTGGCTTTGGACTTGCACCGCAACATGAACTCTTACCTGGGTCTCCAGCCTATCAGCCTCCCTGCAGATTGTGGACCTAGCCAGCCTCCACAATGGTATACCCTAATTCTGTAAAAATCTCTTTTTCTCTCTCTCTCTCAGTCAGTCTAGAAAACCTTGACTAATATAGGTGATGTGCTATAGAAAGGTATTAAAACACCTACTTATATTTATTTTTAAATTTCTTTTCTAAAAAAATACTATAGTGGAACTTTTACAATGTGCATAATCTATTAATACAGTGTATGTCATATAATTTAAAATTAAGTATAGGTATGCTTCCATTTTTTTTTTCCTAATTCAGGCACATGATCAAAAAAGTTAATAGATCACTAGTCTAAATAATGACTGCAGGGGGACCTGGGTGGCTCACTGGGTTAAAGCCTCTGCCTTCGGCTCATGTCATGATCCCAGGGTCCTGGGATCGAGCCCCACATTGGGCTCTCTGCTCAGCAGGGAGCCTGCTTCCCCCCACCCTCTACCTGCCTCTCTGCCTACTTGTGATCTCTGTCTGTCAAATAAATAAATAAAATCTTTATAAATAAATAAATAAATAAATAAATAATGACTGCATAGCATATTCATAAAAGTGTATGATGAAAAGTATAGTGTATACCAAAAATGGAGCGGAGGTGGGAGAGAGAAGTGGAGACCAATGAGAAGGAATGTAAACTATGGTGTCTATTTTATTTTGAAGAAAGACGAAAACATTTATAAACTTAAGATATTATAAACTTAAGAGGAAGATAAACATTATTTATAATAATAATAAACACAGTATGTAATTTATATAAAATATATAAACTGTAAGTTATTCTAAAGGACATGATTTCAATTGTTTTTTTTTCTTTTTGTTTATAAAACTGAATTAAAAGTACCTTGAGGTATTGATAAATAAATATATATATGGATGCCCATAAATGAGTCCAAATATTATTTTTTAAAAGATTTTATTTATTCAAGAGTGAGAGAAATGAGGGGCAGGGAGCAGAGGGAGAGAGACAAGTCCCATGCAAGTTCTATCTGAGATCACAACCTGAGCCGAACCAGAGTCAGATGCTTAACTGACTGAACTACCCAAGTGGCCCAAGACCTAATATTAAATTGCAAAATGGAGCCTAAAACATTGGAAAGAGAGAAAAATACATATAAACTTTCATTTAGATTTAATTTTATCTCACACATGTTAATTTTTATATGGTTATATAATGTGAACTATTAGTGAAATAGAATAAATGTGAAATTTATCAATCCATAAATATGGGAGTTTGTTTCAAGGCAGGCTACTACCACCTTGGAGAATAATGCCTGAGCAGAGTCTAGTCCTCCCTGAGTGTGCTACTCCCCATCGTTTTTTTTCCTGACAAACTTGTATTCAACCTTCATGTCAGTGTAGCTCAGGAGCCCCTCTCTGTCATAAAGGGTCCCTTCCAAGGACTCTGGCCAGCAGGTACCTTCAGTTGCCCCTGCACTCACAGGGACAGGCCCCACACGAGACTGAACTGGAACCAAAGTTAAACTAGATTCTATCTCTCAGAAATTTAAATTCAGCGACATTAATGAAACTGTTTATCAATAGAAGCAAAGACATATAAACTTAGAACCTATGGGGTAGGCCCTTTCCTTCTAAGACCAGAGGAAGGTGTTTCATCTTTGCTTCACTTTGCTCCTGGAACATCATGGGAAGAGCTTCATTTAGACTGTAGAGAACTTCAGTGTTTGTATTTTTTCTCTAAACTTTTAATTGTGAAAACTTTTAAACACACAAAAAATTGAAAAAAATAAACACCTATATACCCTTCCCCTAGATTATTAATGTTTTACCACATTCATTTGCTTACTCTTTCTCTCTCTCCATCCATACATAAATATATGTATATGTTATATATTATATGTATGCATACATGTATGCATGCATACAAATATTTTGAACTGAAACATTTCAAATTAAATTGCAGATATCACAACACATGACACCTTATCCCTAAATACTTCAGCATGTTTATCTTAAGAATATTCTTCTTTGTAACCCCATGGTAAAATTATCATAACCAAAAAACTCAATTAATTATCATTTAATATATAGTCCATATTCAATTTTTTCCTTTGATGTGAAAATGTCTTTTAAAACTGTTTTTTAATTTCTGGTCCAGAATCCAATCAAATAAAACATCGTATTTGGCTGTTATATCTCTTTTGTTTGTTTTAACATAGAATAACTTGCTTTTTTATTTTTGTTTTTCATGACATTGTTTTTTTAAGAGTCCAAGCTAGTTGTCTTGTAAGTTGTCCATCCTACAGTCTGAATTTCTCTGGTTGTTTTCTCACAATTAGTCAGAATATTGCAAGAATATTACCAACAGTGCTCTATATTCCTTTTTGTTGTTGTTGATGCTCTACATTTTTCATTGCATTGCATAAGATAAGCTTATCTTATTAGTGGAGATACTAAATTTGGTCCATCATAAAGGTATCTTTTCCCTTTTTAACCTAGTAGGTAGTCTGTGAGGTAATACTTTGAGAGGGTGTGAATAACCAGATCCCCAATAAATTTCACCCAGTGGTTTTAGGATCTACTAAGATCTTTCTATCTATAGGATCTTGCTTCAGTTAATTATTAAATTAGGAATTGCAAAATGGTGATTTCCTAATTTCATCTACATATTAGTTGGCATTCCACTTTAAAGAAGAGCTTTCTTTTTCTTCCATCCCATACCCCTTTATGACTCTATTTTTTTTAATTCAACATGTTGCAATCCATTACAAATATTGTGCTTTATGGTACTCGAAATGTCCCAAATTTGGCTTGTGTTATTGAATCTCAAAGACTCTGGGAGTTACACCAAGGAGAAAGCAAAATGTAGTGGAAAGAACATGGGCTTTCAAGCTAAAAGGCTCTTCAGGAAGTTGCCACTTACTAAGAGTGTAGCAGTAAACAAGCTATTTAAATCCACAGAGCTTCCATTTTTTCCACCTACAAAATAATACTAATATTTTAATAGGTTCAGAGCCATGTCTCTTTGGTTCATAGCTACATTCCCAATATCTCAGTCACTGGAGAGACTTAACACTTCTTGACTATGGAAAACATCTACAACAGTGCCTGCCACATAATAGTAGCACAATAAATGAGTTGCTTTGTTAAGTATTTGTTAAGTTGTTCCTCACATTTATATACTATGATGGGGATTCATTCATTAACTATTATTGAGGCTTATGTGTAAACCATTTTATAGGCCATTAAGAAAGAACTAGAGGGTAAAACTACATCCAATTCAGCTTAGCAATGAAAACGATGATTATTACTACTATTGCAATGAGGACTAACATTTTATAGTGCTTCCTGTGTGAGTGTTCTAAGCTTTTAACTCATTTGTTCTTCTCAACAACCATATGGGTTAAGTGCTATTATTGTCCCAATTTCAAGATGAGGAAGCCAAAAATGCATAACACAACACATACCCAGTCCGTGGAACCAGGATTCCCATGCCAGCAATGTGGCATCGAAGGTGTTCTTATACACAATGTGCTATGCTAAAAAGAGGAAAGTTTTTAAAAAACAAGTTAAATAAGAACAGAAGGTGTCCTTTCTACCAGACAGTGTATAGTAGAGCCCATGACAATTATTTGAGGGACATATTTTTCTAGCCCAGAATTGACCATCATAATTCGTTTCAAAAGATCACAGTTTGGAGGATGCTGAGACCATTGTAAATGAAGTCCTCATTTCCAGAACTTAAGGAACTAAAGGCAATTTAAGTCTTGGGAAATTAGAAGTAGATGCCAGCTCTTATCTTCATCTGGTGTTTTATGGCAGCCATTCAGTGATATACACAGTTATGTCTGAATAACCCACCAGATGGTCCAGCTGTGAGAATGTTATTGTTTTGTACCAATTTATATTTTTCCCATGGTCTCACAAGTTCTAGTTCTTGAACCATCAAACAACACCACAGCTTTTTCCTTAAGCTATGACAGAACAATAGGTTTCCCAAATCTATCATGAAGCTTTTACCAGATCTATAGGTGAATTCGCAGGCAAATGTCAGTGTTTTTTTACAATCTCTTTAAAAGGCTGCATGTTAAGTTTCTAGAACCTTTGTCTTACAAGAGAGATGAAAGGTTTGATAGTTTTCCGATGAGCAGGCTGCGTGCCATTGCTACCCCTGGCAATTAGTTAATGCACTTTGTGAAAAACAATCCTTCTCTCAAAGGCCTTTTTGTTATTTCTCTTTCCACTCTTACCTTCTTCGGTGTTATGCAGAATCGCTTGCCTAATGTTATTTGAGTGAGTATACTGGTCATTCACAGGCACTACATGTTCCTAGCTATCTGTATCCTACAAGAAAGATAAGCAATAAGAACTCACACAGTGTGAATTATAGTCTAATAATTAGTATCTTGTGCATTAGGAGATGCAGGGCTGAAGGCTATGCAGCCATTCAAACCGTTAAGCATGAATTACCACACTATAATTCAGGGCCCGAAGTCTATGCTATACATAGAAGCAGATGTCTCCTTTGCTAGGAAAGGGATGCCAGTAGTAATCTGGGTGGGAAAAAATGTTGGTCTTTTTTTAAAGCCAGAGTGACCCCATTATTGCTACTACACCCAAAACTAAGGCATATGATATTCATCTAAATCCGCCTGAAGCAGGATTTCCATTGACCCAGACTTCATCAGGCTCCTTGTGGTATTTGCAGGTGTAAGTTTGCAAGAGATTCCTGCACCCATTCAGCTCATGTAATTTCCCCTTATACCAGTGCAAAGGAGTCCTTTTCACAATAAAAAAAAACCCCACAACAACAATGTCCACCCAAAAATTCTACTGGAAGCTACTTTGACTGTGTTTGTGTGTGTATGTGTGTATATGTGTGTGTGTGTGTGTGTGTGTGTGTCCAAGAATAATTCCCTTATGGCATTTCAGGGAAAATAGGCATTCCAGAAACTTCTTACCACAGACTACAAGGTCCTACACCATCTGGCGCCAGCCTGTTTCAAACCCGATCAGCCTGCATTCTCTCCTCTCACACATTGTTCCACCACGCCTGCCACATTGCTGTTCCTCACACAAGCCAAGCATATACTTGCACCAGGGAATTTGTCCTTCCTTCTGCCTGGAATTCAATCAGACGTCTGCATGGCTGGCTACCTCACTGCATTCAGGTCTCTGCTCAAATGTCAACCCCTCAGAGATGAAGGGAAGATGTAGAATAAGGAACAGAATAAGGACAGAAAAAGAAACCTCAGAGGGTCCTTTCTAGACTAACTCATCATAGCATCCCATGCCAGTTTTTTGTTTGTTTCTTTACCTGAATTGTTTTCTTTCCAAGCACTTACCACTACTGATATTAAATTATATGTTTATGTGTTCGGGTCTGTCTCTTTCACTACAAAATGAGCTCCATGAAGCCAGCTTCTTTATCATTTTGTTTATTGCCTTTTAGCCTTATACCATTTGCCCTTAGAAAAGTGCATGACACACAGTAGGCCCTAAAATATTTCCTGAATGGAAGAATGGATTAATGCATTCCCAGTTTCATGGAATAGAAAAACCAGTATTTTCGTTTTTTCTTTTAAAGAAATGGAAACATGAAACCTTCAACTCAGCCCTTTGAGTGCTTTCATCTATACCCCCTTTCCACTTGAATGATTAACTACTTTGTGATATAATGGCGGGGGCATATCTCCAAGGACTTGCTCTGGAAATGCACAAAAACTCTGGTGCCCCCTTCCATTTACAGAGACTATAGGTTGGTATGAGAAGCAAAGGTTCTCTGACCTGAGCCCTTTCTAAAATGTAATCTAGAATTTTGAAGTATTAAAGAAAAGCTGTCATTTCAAAGCTTCTGCTGGTCCTTTGTAGAGCTTAAAAAAGAAACCCAGGGAAACACATTAATGGGATTTTGACTATGAATGACAACACAATGAGTTTATCCTGGAATGAGTCTATTGAGGCCAAGGAAATGCAATTGCTCAACATAAAAACTAACAAACATTTTCTGTTTGCACCAAAGTTTCAAAAAGGGAGACTTCTAGACTTGAGGAAGCAGGAAGATGGGGAAATATCTTTGGTGAGGGAAAGTGGACACAAAAAAATGGTGGCAGCTCAAAAGGGAGACAGTAAGGAGAATACAAAAAGGAAATTATAGTCCTACTTTACTTACACATGTAGATTAAAAAATCCTAAGTAAAATATTAGTAAACCAATTCTAAACATTGAATATGTTTAATACATAAAATGAATTGCTATTTAATTGGCTAAATATATTATGTAAACAATAAAATAAATTTAAAATAATATATCCTAATCAGTAATGCAGGGAACATCATCAGAAAATCAGTATCAAAAAAATACATTATTGAACATGGAATGTATAGTTTAGGAACTATTGTTAATAATACCATACTGTATATTTGAAAGTTGCCAAGGGAGTACACTTAAAATTTCTCACCAAGCAAAAACACTGGTAACTATGGGTAGTGATGGATATTAACTAGACTTACCTGTGATAATCATTTTTCAATATATACAAATATCAAATCCTTATGCTGTATACCTGATATTAGTATAATGTTACATATCAATTATATCTCAATAAAAAAGTATTTCTAAAAATATATGTATTATTAAAATTTGTTACATTAATAGACTACAGGAGAAAAATCATGTCATTATCTGAACTGACACAGAAAACCATCTGATGAGAGTTAGTCTGTTAAGATTTTAAAAAATAGGAACAAAACTAAAAATAATAAAGATATTCTTGGTAAAATTTATGTAACAAAACCGCTGATACTATACTTAATAAAGGAACTTAGATGCATACCTTCTAAGATTAGGAACAACATAAAGATACCACTATTACTTATATTGTTGAATATAATATTGGAGGTCAGGGCCAATATAATGAAAGAAACAAAGAAAATATGTCTGTTGATAATTACATGCTATATATTTCCCTTTTCATCCTGCTTTAGTTGCATTCCACAGATTTTTATATGCTTTATTTTCTTTTTCATTCAATTGACAATATTTTCCAATTTTCCTCATGACTTCCTCTTTGACCCAAGCATGGATTCTTTAGAAGTGTGCTTGTTCATTTCTAAATATTTGGGGAATTTTCCAGATGCCTCTTATTGTTGATTTTACATTTAATTCTGTTATGATCAGAGAACTAACTTACTTTGTATGATTTCAGTTATCTTAAATTTGTTGAAGTTTGTTTTATGGCCCAGAATATGGTCTATCTTGGTGAATGTTCCATGTGCAATTGAAAAGAATGTGTATTCTGTTCTTGTTGAGTTTAGTGTACTATAAATGTCAATTAGGTCAAGTTAGTTGATAGAATTCTTTGGTCTCCTATATCCTTATTGATTTTTCTGCTACCTTGTCCTATCAATTATTTAAAGAGGAGTGCTAAAGCCTCCAAGTATGATTGTGGATTTTCCTAATTCTCTTTCCAGTTCTATCAGTTTTTGAGGCTCTATTGTTAGGTGCATCCACATTTAGGATTGTCATGTCTTCTTGGTGAACTGATACCTTATCATTATGCAATACCTTTCTCTATCACTGGTATTAATCCTTTTCTGAATTGTATTAAATCTGATGTTAATATTACTATTCCAGCTTTCTTTTAATTAGTGTTTACATGATTTAACTTTCTCCATTCCTTTGCTTTCAACCTATGTCATCATTATTGAAATGGATTTCCTGTAGACAGTTGGGTCATTTTTAAAATCCATTCTACCAGAGACTTCTAGGAAGATGGTGGAGTCGAGAGATCCCAAGCTCATCTCAGCCCACTGACACACCCAGATAACAGTTACATCTATGCAACTACTCTGAAAATGACCTGCAGACAGGCAGAACAGACTTTCCACAGTTAATTGTAGAACTGAGGTCACATTGAAAAGGGTAGGAGGAGCCAAGACATGGATGTGAACCAAACCCCTCATGGAAATGTGCAAATGGAAAGGAGGCCACAGAGAAGTGAGAGGAGCAGACTCCGCACCAGGCACCCCATGCATAAGGGAGCCATACTGGAGAGACTCCACAAATTTGGCTTTGCAAACCTGTGGGGCTTAACTTTGTGAATTTTTACAATCAGTGGGGCTTAACTCCAGATATTTCATAAGAAGTAACTGGATGGAGATAGGAAACTGAATCCCTGTCTTTGAAGAGCCAAGATAACAAATAACCCAGCCAAGATACAAGGGCAGTTTGAAAGTGCCCAAGCTACATTTGAAGATTTATTCACTAATATCAAAATATATGCTGGAGGAACGGGGATCTTTAGGAGAACTCCTCCATAGCAAAAATTTGGGGGGTACCATTTCTCCCGATACCTCCAGCCTAGATAACCAAATGTTTGTGTGAACTAGTATAAACACTCTAGCATCATGTGCCCCAATCCCCCATTCCCATTTGAATCTACCCCATCCAACTTGCTGTACTTACTCCTGCCCAACAGACCCTACAACCAACCCCAGCAGGGACCAGCATGACTCCAAACTGATTGCTGTCTTGGAGAGAGGAAAAGAACTACACACAGTATGCCCGTGGTCCCGAGCAGTGCAGACAGACCACCCTGCTGATCAGTGCAACTACTACCCCAGCAGATGGACTGAAGGCAGGCATCTGGTCTGACATCCAGCCCCCCACCAACAAAATCATCTCAGGGGACAACACAGAGAGAACAGTCTGAAGTTTGATATGACCACAACCCTGGCAAAAGGACTAAGGAAAGATATCTGATCTGACTGCTGACATTGCCCTACTACAAGTCCACAGCAGCCCCAGACAAGTCCCATAATAGCACAGGGACCAAATACTGCCTGGTGTGCCCACAACAGGCAAAGCAGGCCACTGCAGCCAGCTGGACTGATGGCAAATGTGACTCAGCCACAACAGTAGGGCACATGTAGCCATATAGGAGACACCCCTGGAGTGTCTGGGTCTGGGAAATAAGGGGTATTGCACTACAGGACACCATAGGACCTCTTCTTCAAAAGGCCACTACTTTCAAGATCAGGAGATGTAGCTGACATTCCTAATACAGAGACACAAACCCAGAGTCTGGGACAAAATAAGGAGACAGAGGAATATGTCCCAAATGAAAGAACAGGATAAAACCACAGAAAAGAGCTAAATGAAATAGAGATAAGCAAATGCCAGTTAAAGAATTCTAAGTAGTGGTCATAAAGATACTCACTGGACTTGAGAAAAGAGTGGAGGACCTCAGTGAGACCTTCAACAGAAAGACAGAAAATTAAAAAAAAAAAAAAACAAAAAAACAACACACAGAGATGAAGAGCCCAATAACAGAAATTTTGTTTTTTAAAAACAGAGGAAATCAATAGCACATTAGAGGAAGCAGAAGACAGACCACCAATCTGGAAGACAGAGTAATGGAAATCTTCCAAGCTGAACAGCAAAAAGAAAAAAGAATAAAAAATAAGTATAAGTTAAGGGAAATCAACATCGCCATCAAGTGTAATAACGTTTGCATTATAGGTATCCCAGAAGGAGAAGAGAGAGAGAGAAGGAGTCAGAAAGTTTATTTGAAGAAATAATAGCTGAATATTTCCTTAATCTGGGGAAGAAAACAAACATCCAAAACAGGAATCACAGAGAGCCCCCAACAAAATCAACCCAAGGAGGTCTGCACCAAAGCACATAATAATTAAAATGGCAAAACATAGTGATAAATAGAATTTTAAAAGCAGCAAGAGAAGAGAAAAACAGTTATATACAAGGAAACCCCACAAGACTATCAGCTGATTTTTCAGCAGAAACTTTGCAGATTAGAAGAAACGGGCATGATATATTCAAAGTATTGAAAGAAAAATCCTGCAATCATGAAAACTCTACTTGGTTATCATTCAGAATAGAAGAAAAGATAAAGAGTTTCCCATGCAAAAATTAAAGGAGTTCATCACCACTAAAGCAATCTTATAAGATATCTTTTGTATGAAAAGAAAAGGCCATAGTAGGAGTAAAAAAATTATTAAAGGAAAAAAATTTCACAGATAAATGTAAACATATAATAAAAGTAGTATATTAATCACTAATACAACTAGTATGGAGGCTAAAACACAAAAGCAGTAACATCAATTAAATCAGTCAAGTCTGACATCATATACGGATAAAGGGTAGGGAGTTGAAAGTTTAGTGTTTTTAGAATGGGTTCAAACTTAAGTGACCATCAACATACTGCTATATGCATTAGAAGTTTTACATGCATAATATGTTATATATCAACTGCTTTATGCATAAGATGTTATATATGAACCTAAATATATATATATATATATGACATATATGTTATATATGGACCTAATGGCAACCAAAATAAAAAAGACATATGAAAAATAAAGAGAAAGGAATTCAAACATAACCCTAAAAAAACAAAAAAAACAAAATCAAACCAACAAGTGAAGAGAGCAAGAGAAAAAGAAGAAACAGAAGACAGCATACAAATCAACCATAAAACAAGTAACAAAATGGCAATAATACATACCTACCAATAAATACTTTAGACTATGCTCCAGTCAAAAGACATAAGATGATAGAGTAAATTAAAAAACAAGACCAATCTATCTGCTGCCTACAAGAAACTCATTTCAGACTTAAAGACACATGCAGACTGAAAGTGAGTAGGAAATCATTTACCATGCAAATGGAAGTGAAAAGAAAGCCAGGGTAACAACACTTATATTGGCCAAAATATACCTTAAAAAGTATACTTTAAAGACCGTACCGAGACAAAGAAAGACACTGCATAATCAAAAAGGGAACACTTCAACAAGAGAATATAACAATTGAAATATCTATGTACCAAACATGGAAGCACCTAAATACATAAAGGAACTATTAACAGACATAAAGGAAGAAATTGACAGTAATTCAATCATAGTAGGGGACTTTAACACCCCACTTACATCAATGGATAGATCATCCAGACAGAAAACCAACTAGGAAACAATGGTTTTAGGGGCGCCTGGGTGGCTCAGTCAGTTAAGCGTCTGCCTTCAGCTCAGGTCATGATCTTGGGGTCCTGGGATAGAGCACATTGGACTCTGCTTAGCAAGGGTCTGCTTTTCCCTCTCACTCTCCCCTTGTGCTCTCTCTCAAATAAATAAATAAAGTATATATTTTTTTAAAAAGGAAACAATGTCTTTAAAAAACAAATTGGACCAGATGGACCTAACAGTTATACACAGAACATTCCATAACAAAACAGTAGGATACACATATGTGTATATGCATGGAATGGTCTCCAGAATAGATCACATATTAGGCCATAAAACAATTCTCAATGAATTAAAAAAAGCTGGAATCATATCATGAATCTTTTCTGACTACAACAGCATAAAACTAGAAATCAATCACAAAAAATACCTGGAAAGATCACAAATACATGGAGGCTATATAATGTGCTGCTAAACAATCAATAGATCAAACAATAAATCAAAAAGGAAATGAAAAAAATGCACGCATAGAAATTAAAATGAAAACACAATAATCCAAAATCTTTGAGATGCAGCTAAAGCTGTTCTAAGAGGGAAGTTTATAGCAATACAAGCCTGCCTCAGGAAACAAGAAAAATCTCAAACACACAGGCTAACCTTATGTTTAAAAGAGCTAGAAAAAGAAGAACAAACAAAGCCCAAAGTGAGTAGGAGGATGTAAATAATAAAGATTAGAAAGACAGAAATGAAATAGAGTCTTAAAAAAAAAAACAGACAAGATCAATGAAACTAGGCATTTGACAAATTACAACATCCATTCATGACAAAAACTTTCAACAAAGTAGCTTTAGAGGGAATTTTTTTATTACCTCAATGTAATAAAGTCACATATGAAAAACCCACAGCTAACATTATAATCAACAGTGAAAAACTGTTGGCATTTGCTCTAAGGTCAAGACTAACACAAGGATGTCCACTATCACTACTTTTATTCAGCACAGTACTAGAAATCCTAGCTGCAGCAATCAGGTAAGAAAAAAAAAAAAAGGCATCCCAATTGTTAAGGAAGAAGTAAAATTGTTACTATTTGCAGATGACATGATACTATATATATAGAAAATCCTAATGACTCCACCAAAAAAAAAAACCACTAGAAATGATAAATGAATTCAGTAAGGTTGTAGGATACAAAATTAATATACAGAAATCTGTTGTATTTCTGTACACTAATAATGAAGTAGAAGAAAAATTAAGAAAACAATCCCATTTACAATTAATGGCAAAAGAATAAAATACCTAGGACTAAACTTAACAAAAGAGATGAAAGACTTATACTCTGAAAACTATAAAACATTGATGAAAGAAAATAAAAGACACAAATGGAAAAATATTCCTTGTTCATGGATTGGGAAAACCAGTATTATTAAAATATTCATACTACTCAAAGCAATCTACAGATTTAAAGCATTGCCTATCAAAGTATCAAAAGCATTTTTCACAGAACTAGAAAAATAATCCTAAAATTTATATGAGACCACAAAAGACCCCAAATTTAGCCAAAGCAATCCTGAAAAGGAAGAACAAAACTGGAGGTATCACAATCCCAGATTTCAAGGTATACAACTAAGCTGTAATAATCAAAACAGTATGGTACTGGCACAAAAATAGACACATAGCTCAATGGAAGAGAATAGAGACCCAGAAGTAAACCCATGCCTATATGGTCAATTGATGTGTGACAAAGGATGCAGAATTACACACAGGGAAAGACAGTGTCTTCAATAAATGGTACTGGGCAAACTCAACAATTACATGCAAAAGAATAAAACTGGACTACTTTCTTACAACATACATAATAATAAATTCAAAATGAATTAAAGATATAAATGTGGGACCTGAAACCATAAAACTCCTAAAAGAAAAGATATGCAGTAGTTTCTTTGACATCTGCCACAGAAATATTTTTCTAGACATGTCTTCTCAGGAAGTGGAAACAAAAGCAAAAATAAACTATTGGGACTACACCAAACTAAAAATCCTTTGTACAGCAAAAGGAACCATCAACAAATCAACAAGGCAGCCTACTGAGTGGGAGAAGATAATTTGCAAATGGTATATCCAATAAGAGGTTAATGTCCAAAATATAAGAACTTATATGACTCAATACCAAAAAACCCACAAATAATCCTAATAAAAATGGGCAGAGGACTTGAATAGACACTGTTCCAAAGACATATAAATGGCCAACAGACACATGTAAAGATGCTCAACATCACTAATCATCAGGGAAGTGCAAATTGAAACCATGGTGAGATAACACCTTACACTTGTCAGACTGGTTACAAACAAAAAGACATGATATAATAAATGTTGGTGAGGAGAAAAAGAAACATTCATTTACTGTTGGTCAGAATACAAATTGCTACAGTCACTACTGAAAACAATATGGATATTCTTCAAAATATTAAAAATAGAATTACTCTATGATCCAATAAGTTCACTATTGGGTATTTACCCAAAGAAAATGAAAACACTAATTCAAAAGATATATGCACTCCTATGTTTATTGCAGCATTGTGTACAATAGCCAAGATCTGGAAGCAGCTCAAGTGTCCATCAATAGATGAATGGATAAAGAAGTGGTATAGGGGGTGCCTGGGTGGTTCAGTGGGTTAAAGCCTCTGCCTTCGGCTCGGGTCATGATCTCAGGGTCCTGGGATCGAGCCCCGCATTGGGCTCTCTGCTCAGCAGGGAGCCTGCTTTCTCTCCCCCCCCCCGCCTCCCCGCCTGCCTCTCTGCCTACTTGAGACCTCTGTCTGTCAAATAAATAAATAAAATCTTAACAACAACAAAAAAAGAAGTGGTATAGGGATATCTGGGTGGCTCAGCCAGTTAAGCATCTGCCTTCAGTTCATGTCATGATCCCAGGGTCCTGGGATCAAGTACTGCATCAGGGAGCCTGCTTCTCCCTCTGCCTGCTCTGCCTGCAGCTCCCCACTGCTGCTTGTGTTCTCTTTCTCTCTCTGACAAATTAATAAATAAAATGTTTTAAAAAGTGACATACATATATATGTGTGTGTATATTTATGTATGTATGTACATATATATGTATGCCTTTGCATAAATATAATATTATATATATATATATATATATATAAAACTCAGTCGTAAGAAAAAAATGAGATCTTGCCATTTGCAACATGGATGGACCTAGAGGATGTAATGCTAAGTGAAATACATCAAGCAGAGAAAGACAAATGCTATAGGATTTCACTCACTTGTGGAATATAAGAAACAAAACAAATCAATGAAGAAAAAAAGAGACAAGAAGAAACCTAGACTCTGAAATACAGAGTACTGGTGGTTGCCAGAGAGGAGTTGTGCTGGGGATTGGGTGAAACAAAGGGGATTAAGAGTACACTTATGGTGATGAGCACTGAGTAATATATATAATTGTTGAATTATTATAATGTACACCTGAAACTAACACTGTTAATTATACTTCAATTTAAATTTATTAATTTAGATAAATAAAAACATTCTACCAATCTGTTTTTAAAGTGGTATATTCAGATCATTTACATTTAATCTAATTAATTATATGATTGGGTAACAGTCAGCAATCTTGCTGTTTTTTATTTGTTCCATCTGTTCTTTGTTCCTTTTTTTGCCTGCTTTTTTTCCTTTTGCTCTATAACTCCACAATTCACTTTTTAAAATCTCTTTAAAATTTTTTTTTTTTTTTTTAGTTCTTAAGTAGGCTCCATGCCCAATGTGGGGCTTGAACCCATGACCCTGAGATCAAGAATCACGTGCTCTACCAGCTCAGCCAGCCAGGCACCCTCTTTAAATCTCCTTCTAAATAATGTTTGTTCTTACCCTAGGGTTATTATATGTAAGCTCAAATAATACTGCTACATGTATAGTAGAAGAAACTAACCTTACAATAGTATACTCCTAATTTGTTCCTCCCATCTTTTGTGCTACTATGTTCATGTATCTGACTTTTTCACCTGTTTTTTTAAGCCAAACTACATTGCTGCTTCTTTATAGACAGTCCTTTACCTTTAAAGCAATTTAAAAAAAAAAGAAAAAAGGCTTTCACATTTACTTTTATTTTAACATTTCCAGAGATTTGCTTTCTCTGTGCAAACTTGGGCTTCTATCTGGTACAATGTTCCTTCAACTTGAAGAACTTCCTTTCACATTTCTTATAATGTAGGTTTCTGGTAATTAATTCTCTCATTCTTCGTTTTGTTTTCATTTTTGATAGCTATTTTCATCGAATTCTGGGTTGACTTTTTGTCTTTTAGCACTTTAAAGACTACATTGTCTTCTAGAATGCATAGTTTCTGATAACTGGTCTGGTGTTATGGGGATGTATTGCATCCCTCCAAAATTCATATGTTAAAACCCTAATCCCCGGTACCTCAGAATATGACCATATTTGGAAACGGAGCCTTTAAAAAGATGATGAAGTTAAAATGAGCCATTAGGGTAGGCCTGAATTCAATCTGACTGGTTTCATTTAGAACAGGAAATGTGGAAACACAAAGACACCAGGGATGCACACATGCATGTACACACACACACAGAGGAAAGACCATACGAGAACACAAGAAGCAACCATCTGCAAGCCAAATAGATGGACTTCAGAGGAAACAAACTCTGCTAGCACCTTAATCTTGGACTTCCCGCTTCTAGAACTGTGGGAAAATAAATTCCTGGTTTCTGATCCACTTGTCTGTGCTATTTCAATATGGCAGCTCTAGTAAACGAAAACATCTATGAATTCTTAGTTTTATTTTTCTGTATGTAGGTGTGTTTTATTTACCTGGCTACCTTTGAGATTTTTCTCTTCATCATTGATTTTTTTGGTAGTTTGAATATTATGGTCTAGATGCAGTTTCACCCTTCTTGGCATTTTGTGAGCTTCTTGGTTTCATGTCTTTCATTATTTTTTTGAAAATTCTCAACCATTATCTCTTCAAATATTTCTTCTGTCTCATCCTCATTCTCTTCTGCTTCTGAGATTCCAAAAATCACTTAAGTTTTTTTATATTGTCGTACAGCTCTTAGATGCTCAGTTCTTATTGTTTCTCTCCACCCCCTTTTTCTTTATATTTTAGTTTAGGGACCTTCTGTTGACCTATCTTCAAGTTCACCATTTCTTTTCTCAGATGTACTAAGTCAATTGATGAGCTTGTCAAAGGCATTCTTTATCTCAGGAACTATGTTTTTTCCCCCTAGTATTTTCATTTGACTATTTCTTATAGTTCCCATGTCTTTCCTGATATCCACCTTCTGATCATACACATTATACACTTTTTCCAAAAGAATCTTTAACATATTAATCATAGTTGCTTTAAGTTCCCCCATTCAATTGTTCTGAGTCACCTCAGAGTCTGACTGTGTTTATTATTTTGTCTCTTGAGAGTAACTTTTCTCTTTTGCATGTTTGTAATTTTTCACTGAATGCCAGACAGCATATGGAGCTCACTAGAGTCTGAGGTAAATAGCATTTGTGTTTGGAAAGTGGAAATGGATACACCTTTTCTTCTGCTAGTCTGTGTATGTGTCTGGTGGGCAGAGGAGTGATAGACGGCTGGGGAGGGTAGTCAGTCAGGTCAGGATTTGAACTGGGTTTGGGTTCCAATGTTGCTCTGGTTATCTTCAATACACCACTTGCTTCAGACTCCTCTGGCATTACCTTGTATTTAAGGAGAGAGTGACTTTATGGGATGATTTTCTCAACATTCCTGCTCTATCCTAAAGGACTTGCCTTCCCCCAGAAGGCTGCTGCTGCTCATTACTCAGTGCTTTTACATCTATGGGAGTGGTAGTGGTAGAGAGGGGGACTGTTTATTATCTTAGTCCTAAGTCCCAGTCTTAGGATCTCAGAGGTAAGACTTTCTTAATGATCATTCCTCTCACCAGGTATAGCAGCAGAAGGACTTCTAATGTCCTGTCCTGAGTGCCTGATGGTTTCTTGCCCCTTCTCTTCAAAGGGAGGGGTTTTTGTTTCCCCTTTAACCCACTCTTCAGCTGCCTGGGTCCTCACATACCTTAGGAGTTTCAGGGCTTGCTGCTGTCCCCACATTGTCTTAAGGCTTTCATTCTTCTAAGAGAAGAGGATCCAAGCAAACTTCCTGGCTTTTCCACAAAAGCAGCTGCTTCCCTGCTCTAAGCCTATATCACTGACCGTAGGCTTTCTACAGGTTCCCACCCTGCCCCTAATCTCTCTGTGAGCATTGGTAAAGGGCCTATGGGTAGATATGGATTTTCCTTGTTTAGGTGACACCCGAGTGTTTTATATTCCCGCACAGTCCACCCCTAGCCTTTAGCACTTTGTTAAAATATTTAACTAAACTCTTCTTATCAAATGCCCCTCCCTGGGGGCCCTCTACTTTCCTTGGACTTCAGGCCAGTTGTTTGTCCGATGAACTCAATCTATCAATCAGAATTTTCTGATAGATTTAAGAAAATTATGACTTTGTCAATTATTTGTTTCTTACTGGTAGGGTGAGACTAACACTCTTCCCAGCTTTCTTCCTCCTATTTGGAAATTCTAAGATTTACTTTTGGATTGCTTACTGTTTGTTCTATGCTAAAATCTCCCACTGAGTCTCTAACTTTGAGTAAACGTCCATTACATTCTATAATATTGTTAGAGGGCCTTATGTAAAGGAGGAAAAAAGGAACATGCTAGGAATGGAGCACTAGAAAGAGAGGACAAAAGCTGACAGATGACTAAGAAGAGATCAGAAATTGTGTTGACTGCAGACATTTGCAATCAAGGGTGAAAGTCACCATGAGAATCCAAACACTTTTTCTCACACTGGAGAGAATTTGGAGAAGATCTTTAACTTTTCACAGTTGTGTGTAAAGGAGAGTTCAACTAATTTTAGGTGGCTGTTAAAAGAAAGAATGACTGAGTGTTCCTATTGGGCCTGGACTACTTGAATTACAGGGCTAAAACCAAATCATTACAGTTGCTTGTCATTGAACCTAAGCAAAGTAATTGTGGTCCAAAGATGGGAGCTCATGCTCTTTGTATACAGAAAGATAACGCTAAACTCATGAGTTTATTTAGGCTCCCAATTTTTAATAGACTATTCAATAGAGTTATTGGGATCTCACCACAACAGAGAAAAAAATCTTAGAACATTTGGGAGACATCTTTCATTAAAAGAAATAATTTAGCTTCTTGTATTATCCTATTTATTAGGAATTCTGATGAGGGAACCTGAGGTTTAATTTCTTTCATAACATCAGGGGCCAGGGGAAAGGGATTAAATTTTAGAGGCCATCTCAGCACCTGAGTAATTTTTTCCAATCCAGCAAGATCAGATAGCCTGATTTCCTTGCTCAGTGTTTCTGGTAGAAAAGGCAATTTTCAAGACTGAAATAGCAATTTCTTAGCCATCACTGAGGCTCTTAAAATCCATTTTTTAAACTCCCATAGACTTCCATGTGTAACTGAAAGAAGACTCCTGGAAATACACATTTTTCTATTTTGAGAGATAACTCATTCAAGCATAAAGTTAATACAATTTATTACACCAAAAGTAAAGTTGCATTAGAGTGAGCTCATAACAGATGAGTAAACACACTTCACAAGAACAGGGTTGGCATGTCTGCTATCCTGAGTTTGTCTCCTTCAGCTTCAATGCCTCCTTAAATATCTCATTCCCATATCAGCCCTGCTGACATAGGACAGAGCTGTCTTCCTTAGAAAGGTTTTGAAACACCTTTAGACCCTCGAAGGTTCAGAGCTAACCCTTAGATGGGTAACCAGCCTTTGATTATTCTGAGGTAGACAAAATATTTGATCAATGCTTTGAAATGAGATTGACAAAATCAAGTTTAAGGGCTCCTGAACCAGGCTGCTCAGATTCACACACCAGATTTAATAAAAACTTACTAGCTGTATGACCTCAGGCCGTGTGGGTAATTTCTCTGAGTTTCAGTTGCTACATATTAGAATGAAAATGATAATAATAGTGCCTAACTCATGGAATTGCTGTGAGGAGAATTATATGCAAAGCACTTAACACAGTGTCTAGCACACAGTATACAGATGGCAAAGGATGGGCATTTACCACCAGCATCACCACCAGCATCATGATCAGCAGCACCACCACCACCACTACTACATCAAATATCAGGCCAACGTGCTACCCATCCGACCAACTCAGTTCATTCATTTGACAAAATCTTGCATACCAGGCTTTGCTCTAGGAACCTGTAGATACCAAAATAAGAATATAGACTTTGTTCCCTCTGCCACCTACCAGCAAGATAATTTATCTCCCTGAACCTGGATTCTTTTCAATAAAATGGGACAAATCAAGACCAGAACTAGGATAAGGTACATTAAAACACTTGCATAAACCTAAGAATGAGTGCCTCCTTAAGTTTTGTATCCGAGGCCTCTTGCTTGCCTCACCCTCATCCCAGGCTCTGGGAATAATAATACCTACTTCACGTAGTTATTGTCTGAATAATAGAGTTGAGGAAACAGGGAAAGGGTAATTACATTTGCCTGGCATGAGAGTGGCATTTGAGAAACTTGTCTAGGGAGGGCCTACAGACTGGGCCTTAAAAGGTAGGAAGAAATCTACTAGGCAGGATTTGGGTTCTTCCCTGTAGGCACAGCAAACAGTGAGTGATTCGTTGTCCTCGGAAATGACCTGTGGCTTAGAAGGACATGATGACAAGAGCTAACAACTGTTATTTGTTCAGTACCTACTAGATGTGTGGCATAACTGGGCATTTTGTAAATATTGTCTCTAATCCTCACAGTAGCCTCAGAAGGTTAGTATCATTTCTCCCCATTATACAGCATGACCTCAAAGAGCTCAGCCCAAAGAGGCAAAAAAGTTACACAGTGTATTAGTTTTCTGTTGCTGCTATAACAAATTGCCCCAAATTAGCTTAAAACAAAACAAATTATCTTAGAATTCTAGAGGTCAGGAGTCTGACACAGATCTTGCCCAGCTAAAATCAAGGTGTCAGTAGGGCAGTGTTCCCTGCTGGAGGATCTAGGGGTGAATCCATTTCCTTGTCTTTCAGCTTATAGAAGCTGTCCATACTGTTGGCCCGTGGCCTCCTTCCTCTATCTTCAAAACAAGCTGTTCAAGTCCTTCTCACATATTATCATTCTGGCCTCCTTCTATAGTCATGCTTCCTTCTGACTCTATCTTCTACTTTTTAAGAACACTTGTGATTATATTAGGTCGACCCAGATACCTAGGATAGTCTCCTTATTTTAAGGTCAATTATCAACCTAATTCCATCTGTAACCCTATTTCCATTTGCCATGTAAGCTGGCATATTCAAAGTTTCTTGGGATGATAACATGGACATCTCTTGTGGGCAGAGGTGGTAGGGGTACTTATTCTGCCTATCTCACAGGGTGTGCTAATGGCAGAGCTGTCAGATTAGGGTCAATTTGGATTTCATCCTGGGTTGATAGGGAGGCATTAACGGGCTTTTCAATACTGGAGTGGCCTCAGTAGGTCTGTACTTTACATAAACAATCCTTGGCTCAGAATGTAGCAAGGAACTGGGGGAGAAGAAAAATATTGGCTTTAGATAATTCAGTAAGAATTAATGATATGGAAGTTATAGAAATGGAGAAAAGGGAGTAAATGAATATTTCAGAGGGAGAATCCTCAGGGCCATGACCAGCTGGATAAGGAGAGGGAAGAAGAGAAAGGACCCAAAGATGAATCCTAGATTTCCCAGCTTAAGCAATTGCAAGGATTGTGGTTTTTCTTTACATTTCTACTTACAATTGCTTTGCAATACATTCGTTTCAACCATCCATTTACTGACCAAACATTTGTTCAGTGCCCATTATATTATTCAGTGCCTATGATTGTAGCACTTGAGTTATATCAATGAACCCAACACACAAAAATTCCTTCCCTCTAGGACCTTACCTCCCAGTTAAGGGACAAATGCATAAATGAGAAACATAATAAGAATAGAGCATATTAAAAAGTGGTGAGAGCTACTGGAAAAGCAGGGTTCGTGGTAGCAGAAATCCTGAGTGTGGGAAAGTGGCTTGCAATTCCTACAGGATGGTCATAGTGAATCTCAACTAGAAGGTGACATCTGTGCAAAAACCTAAGGGAGGTCCAAGAATCATCCCTGGAGACATCTGGGGACATGCACTCCTGGCAGAGGAAAGAGCTAGTACAGAGGCCTGACTAGGGGAGCACGCTGGGATGTCTGAGGAAAAGCAAGGAGGCAGTGTGACCAGGCAGAGTGAGCAGCAGGACAAGTAAGAGGAGGTTATTCTTCTCCTATCCAACAGGGAGAAATGGCTCTCACAAGAAGGGGAGAGTGAGGAGAAAAAAAGGAGCAGCATAAGCCCTGTACCTGATCACAGATGGGAAAAGCTCAACCACACCTGGCTACTCACTCTCTTTGGAACCTTAGTCACCCATGACTCCTCTTGACATGCAACATCACCGAAGGGGAGCTCAAGTTTGTTAGACTCTAGCTATGTGAGTTATCTCTTATGATCCTCTACACAGCCCTGTGAGGTCAATAAGGTGACTAGCCCTATTTCACGGGTGAGGAAAATGCTCAAAACCACACAGCTGGAAAGTGGCAGAAGGGGATACAGTCTGAGACAGTCCAGCTCCAGAGTCTGTTCCTTCCCCGTCCCACCCCTCCCCACATCCTGGGCTGCACAGGAGTTGAAGAGCCCCGGAGAGAAGTCTTTTCTATCTAAAACCATCTCCTCACTAATCCCTAAAATCCCATCATTAACACTTCATTCCTGTCACAAGCACTGTCGGAGACTTAAATGGGTGATGTGAAAAGCTCCTTCCACCTTTCGGTGAGTGAGTCCATCCATCTATTCAATAAGAGTTATTGATCACCAACTAGGAGTTAGGCTCGGGGCCAGGACTTTCCTCCATGGTAGGAAGGACTTGGCAACAGGAAAGCATTTGCCAAAGAAGAAAAGTGGGGCTGTGAGGACAAATTTCATTTATTTGAAGTTTTGCCTCAGGAGATGGCCGCATTTATCACTTAGTAACCATTAAGTCACCACACTGTGTGATGATGCTCATCTTTTCTGCTGGATAACTCTCCCTCCACAGCTAATTGCCTTACATCTATAGTCTAGTTCTTGTCAGTTTTGTCACACTGTTATTACATACAGTAATGGTGTGTAAGATATTAGCCTGTCATTATATATAAATGTGTCTAAGGAAAACTCATTTCCAAGAATCATTTTTGAAAATGAATCCAGACGAGAGGTAAAAGCTTATTTTCTATCTCCAAGGACAACATAAAGTAACTCTGAAGCTTGCAGGAGAATCAGTTAAGGTGGACTCCAGTGCCCCTTGGAATACAAAGCCGCGAACACAGTTTTGGGTGTTATGGAAAGCCCAGGAAAGAGTTAAGCTGGGAAGGAGAAGCAGTTTTCTTCTCTAACTATGCCTTGCCTTGAGGGGACAAACAATCCAGCCCTTTCCCCACTTACCATTCCTCTATTTATTTTATTATGGTTAATAACACGTGACCAGAAAATCATTTTTATCATTTTCCCTCTGGTGCCATTAAGTTTAATTTTCTTGTTTTAATAATACAACACCAGTAACTTGCCTGATATAAGAACTTTTCCCTTCTGGTTATCTATTAGAGTAACACTTTAATTTATTACAAAATGTACATTTCATGTAACTTTCAAAAACCCCGGCGCTGTGATGTCCCCAAGGGTTGGTTGCTGTGTTCCTGGTGTCTTCCTGTGTATTTGTTTCTGACAGCTTTCACCACTGAGATGTAAACACTGTGAAAGGCAAGATGTTATGTGTCTTGTGTCCCTGGAAGACTGCCTGAGCGTGGCAGGTGCTCAGGAATGCACGATGCATGATGGACAAAATGCACACCTTCTCAAACCTCATGCCCTCTCACCCCTGACCAGGCACAGAACAGTCAAACCCTCTTTCCACATGAAGACTGGGTCTGTGAAACGGCATGGAAATGGATTCTAATCACACCCAGAAAACAGATTAATCTTAGGATATCTACAAACTTTAAATACAATATGTATGTGTCAAATACCCACTGTCTGTAAGGGGGGAAGACACTATTCCAGGTACCGAGGGCAAAGTAAATGTACCCTAGTCACTGCATCTGCCCTGCTTCTCATCTGGTAGGAAGCTAGTGATCACCTTCAGAGAACCTAGAATGACCTCAAGCCCTTTCCCCTCCAAAGTTTTCTAGAACCCTCACTGGTGTCATTCATCTGGCACTTTCAGATAAAGATTCAACTTATGGGCTCTGGAACTGACCTGCCTGAGTTCCGGTCCTGACTCAACCAAGTACTAGCTCTGTGACTTTGGGTGGCTGACTTACCTTTTCTGCACCTCCATTTCCTCATTTATAAAATAGAAATAAAAACTGGACGAATCTCATGGGGCTGTTGAGATGACTGAATGAGTTCATGTATGTAAAATGCTTAGAACTATACCAGATACAGGCTAAGCATGCAAATATTCGCTATTATGTGGTTTATTATTCCCACTTTGCTATAAATTATATTTTGTATGCCTATCTTGAGCTACTAGCTTTTATTATTGTATATTTAAATAGAAATATTTTTATTGCTCTTTAGAATGATACATGGTTATAAAAGATTTACATCATAGAGAGAAAGAAAATGTTTCTCTATAATCTTACCCCCAAAGATAACCATAATTCACAATTTGGCAAAAATCCTTCCACATAGCAATTCGTGCATTGAAGAATGTGTAGATATATTTTCAACATAACTTTATTATAATACACACACTGTTCCACTGAGAGCCTACTCATAAAACTCAGCGTATTGAGATAATCTGTGTAAATATACTAAGATTTATTCTAAGATTTACATAACCATTATTGTATTAGCAGACATTAGACCATTTCCTAGTGAACACTATAGTGTTCACAAAGATTTGGGCTGTGTCGTTCAAGCTAAAGCTCGTGTTTTTTGAAAGAAATGTCACTGAGTTCCCAAAGAGCTCTGCAGATAGGAAATTCTGTGTATACTGACTGCTTGATTGACCATTTTAGGAGAACTGAACAAGCAGCAGACACAAGCTTTAACTGCAGAAAGTTCTATTTCTAAACTTTTTTTTTTAGACTTTACTTATTTATTTGTCAGAGAAAGAGAGCACAAGGAGGGGGAGCAGCAGGCAGAGGGAGAAGCAGGTTCCTCACTGAGCAGGGAGCCCGATGCAGGACTCAATCCCAGGACCCCAGGATCACGACCTGAGCCAAAGGCAGAGGATTAACTGACTGAGCCACCCAGGCATCCCTCTAAACTTTTTTCAAAAAAAGCTCTAAAAAATGTTTTGACTAGCATGACATAACTATTTTTCGGGATTGTTATGAAGACAAAATAAGATAATGCATACAAAGGTCCTGAACCCATATAAATGCTCAATAGTTGCTGCCTATCATTGTTACTAGGACAGCAATTAACAGGGGAAGAATCTAGACACTGTCTGTCTTCAGTGACTTAGTCACGGACCTAAGTCACGTCTCTGGCAACCGTCTCAGGTTCTAGAATTATTTTTTTTAAGCTTTTATTTATTTATTTGTCAGAGAGAGAGCACAGGCAGACAGAGTGGCAGGCAGAAGCAGAGGGAGAAGCAGGCTCCCTGCTGAGCAAGGAGCACGATGTGGTATGATGTGGTACTCGATCCCAGGACACTGGGATCATGACCTGAGCTGAAAGCAGCCGCTTAACCAACTGAGCCACCCAGGCATCCCTCAGGTTCTAGAATTTTATTCTTTAATGACTAGGTATTGTACCGAAAGATAAACTAGAGATCAGAAATAAAAGCGTAGAATAACTACTCACCCTGACCCTTCCAGCCACTAAAAATTATCTACATGATGTTTTTTAATTAATAAGAAAGGTTAAAAATAGTGTCTATCAAATTGGCTTCCTCCATCTAATGACCTGTAGAAGGAGTGGCACTTCCAATTAGCATTTCATTACCTCATTCAGCTTGCCCACCACAGAGAAAGATTAGTTAGGAAAATGGACATGGGAGAGTAGCAGGAGAGAGGATGCTTTTTGAACAAGGCTCAAGTTCTGCTTTTTGTATCACAGTCTTTTTATTCAGGGTTCCTCAACCTTGGCATTATGGACATTTGGGGGCAGATAATTCTTCGGTGTAGGGGCTATTCCTCGCATTATACTTAGCAGATCACAGACCTCTACACACCGGATGCCAAGAGCATCTCCCCCCACCAGGTCTGACACCCCAAAATGTCTCCAGACGTTGCTAAGGTTGCCTGGGGGCAAAAGAGCCATTGATAAGTACATACATACTTATTTTTTATATAGCATGATACACTTTGCAAATTCACTTAATATTTACAGCTGTGTGTGAGTACGCTGGAAAGGTAGTCTCCACTTTACAGATGGGGAACACGTGATCCTATAATATCAAATGTTGTGAAATCAAAATTTAAATTTTATACCACTGAGATGACATCATGAGTCAGACCAGAAGAAAACAGTCAATGTTTCTTGTTTGTTTTTTTGTTTTAGTATATTTAATAAAAAGTCAAAGTTTTCCCCTCCTTACTTGAAGACCACAGAGGGATGTTCAGGCAGTCAGCCTCAAAGCGGAACCCTAAACAAAAGACAAGTGTAACAGGGGCGCCTGGGTGGCTCAGTGCGTTAGAGCTTCTGCCTTCGGCTCAGGTCATGATCCCAGGGTCCTGGGATCGAGCTCCGCATCGGGCTCTCTGCTCAGCGGGGAGCCTGCTTCCCTTCCTCTCTCTCTCTGCCTGCCTCTCTGCCTACTTGCGATCTCTGTCCGTGAAATAAATGAATAAAAAAAAGATAAAAGTTAAAAATAAAAGATAAGTGTAAGATGAAGCCACGTGATTCAGAGTTAATTTGGGATTCAAATCATTGGCTGTGGAGATAAGGGTTTGAAGAAAAATTTGACTGCTCTTGCAAAGGTGGAAAATGGGATGGCATATGAATATATGATTCTAATTACTGTAATGATATATCTTTAAGAGGTATGAGCATTCCCTCTATAAAGAAAATCTGTCCATTAATTAAAATTGTTATGGAGAGACTCAGAGAGGATTAAAATAGATAAAAGCCATAGCAACAATAGGCCTAAAGACCAATGTCTTGGAAAATAAACTGCCTGAAGACAGGGACTCATCATCTACAGACATTAAAAGAGGAGAGGTTTCTAGATCCGAGGAAGAGCTGGAATCCCAAGGAGATGGGGAATAAGAAGAAAAAGTCTAGGAAATTCACCAAGGTCATCGACTCTGAGGCTGAACCCCTAAATAGCACAAGCAGACATATATTAATTCACACATGTCATTTCACGGGTTGTGTGGCTATCAACGCAGCTGCTCATTTCTGCTTCTATCTGCTGAGGCTTTTTTACTACATCAAAACTCAGGTTTGTAGACAGTGAAAATGTCATCACATTAAAAACAATCTGCTTCACATGTGTGAGATAATAGGCTTTGGGGTTAATGAGCTCACGGCTGGGATATCGATCCAAATGTGAATAACTTGTAATTGGCCATCACTCAATACCAGCTTATAACTAGTCGGGGCTATATGAATGGGATGCTTCATTCACCGACATAACTACAGAACCACAAAAACCAAAACTTGCTCACAGAACTGGCCATTTGCCAAAGAGCATCCCCCCCCCCTCCTCTCCCTTCCCCTCACTCCCCTACTTCCAGTTAAATATGAAATTGTGAAGAGAATATAAGATAATACATAGTCCCACCATAAATTACTGGCCTGGCGGGCTCCACATGTCGAATGAAAAAGCCATGATTTAAAATGTAACAAGAGTCCTTTTTTTTTTTTTTTAACCAGGAAACATCACTTTTATTATTCTGCCACCATCAACCCAGGTTTTGAAAGATTCGATCTACAGGGCACCTGGGTGGCTCAGCGGGTTAAACCCTCTGCCTTCGGCTCAGGTCATGATCCCAGGGTCCTGGGATTGAGTCCCGAATCGGGCTCTCTGCTCAGCAGGGAGCCTGCTTCCTCCTCTCTCTCTGCCTGCTTTTCTGCCTACTTGTGAACTCTGTCTGTCAAGTAGATGGATAAAATCTTAAAAAAAAAAAAAAAAAGAAAGATTTGATCTCCAAATAATAAGATTATTTAAAACAAGGATGTTTTTAAATAATGCCATGCCCAGGTCTAGTTTCCTACAATTCTATTTATAGTACCATTCTCTTAGGTCAAGATACTCCCTATAATTATTATCCATGAACCAAAATGTTATCCATGAATAGTAACATTAACAATTTATCCCGTTAACCATCAAGCTATGGATACAAGTACTGGTGAGGTAACCAAGGAAAGAATTCAGAGAGACAGGAAGTGTCAACCTCTACTCAGTGGGAGCTGGAAATGTTGAGACACCCTCAGGGGGTCCCGAGAAGCCAGGGTCCATAGGCTGAGCCGCAAAGTGTAAAGGACAGAGCCATGGGTCTTGGAGTTGGGTTTGAATACTACACTTACCATGCATACAATGTGTAATACTTGAGCAAGCTCCTAAAGATCTCTGAGCCTTGGTCTTCCTATCTCTGGGTAGACTACTACCTGCCTTAAAAGTTGCTGTGGGGGGGCACCCGGGTGGCTCAGTTGGTTAAGCGACTGCCTTCAGCTCGGGTCATGATTCCAGGGTCCTGGGATCGAGCCCCGCATCGGGCTCCCTGGCTCAGGAGAGAGCCTGCTTCTCTCTCTACTCGCTCCCTGCTGCTCTGCTTATTTGTGCTCTCTCTAGCTCTCTGTCAAATAAACAAATAAAATATTAAAAAAAAAAAAACTTTAAAAAGTTGCTGTGGGGGCGCCTGGGTGGCTCAGTGGGTTAAAGCCTCTGCCTTCCGCTCAGGTCATGATCCCAGGGTCCTGGGATCGAGCCCCGCATCGGGCTCTCTGCTCAGCAGGGATCCTGCTTCCCCCCTCTCTATGCCTGCCTCTCTGCCTCCTTGTGATCTCTGTCAAATAAATAAATAAAATCTTTAAAAAAAAATAAAATAAAAGTTACTGTGAATTGAAAAGATGGTTAAGGAACTTGTCACTTAGTATGTACCCAATGAAAACTAGTTTCTTTATTTATTCCCAGGGCACTCATCAACCCTGGACTGGATCATGGAGTAATCATCTTGAACTAGCAAAGGGTCAATACCTTAAAATGATTCAAAGACAAATGGGGAGCCCATCTGTGAATATACAGCTACTTGGCCGTGCATGTTTACATTCATCCCTACTTTACATAAAACACCTAATATGCTACATAAATTCCCATTTCTGCTGCTGGAGGATTGGAACTCTGAACTTCTAGCTCCAAAAATCACACTCTGATTTTGAGAATGAGACTAAACCAAGAGCCTGAGGTAGGATTCAGATTCTTCTGCACAAAGACAAACACTAGGGGGAGACTCTCTCCTTTCTCAGCTAAGATTTGTAAGTCCCCGTGCCCAGTCACCTCCCCCAGTACTCTAAGAACACTTCATGCTTCTTATCAAGTAATTGATGAACAGATCTGGGCAGGCAGCAAAGACCCCTTATGCGATGGGGAAATGAAATCCAACAAGGTAACAAGAAATTATTTTCCTAAAGTCATTCAGGAAGTCTAAAAATAGTTAAGATTAAGAAACCATAGCTTGGGGGCGCCTGGGTAGCTCAGTGGGTTAAAGCCTCTGCTTTCATCTCAGGTCATGATCCCAGGGTCCTGGGATCGAGCCCCACATCAGGCTCTCTGCTCAGCGGAGAGCCTGCTTCCTCCTCTCTCTCCCTGCCTGCCTCTTGCCTACTTGTGATCTCTGTCTGTCAAATAAATAAATAAAATCTTAAAAAAAAAAAGAAAGAAACCATAGCTTATAACCCTCTACTATAATCAATTACCCAGCAGTATGTTTTTATAATCACAATATTTTCTTTTTCTTGGCATAAAAGTAATATTTGATGGCTAATGAGATTAGTGATTGCATATTAACATTAGTGATAACAATAAAACATAATACCTTGGTGTGTACAAATCTTCATGTGTACTTCTGTTTTTTAATTCCTCCCATGGTCCAGTGAATAGTTACTTCAAGTCACTTTTCTGTAGAAAAATTGAGATATAGAGAGGTTAAATGAGTCGAAAAGCAACATGGAACAGTGGTTAAGAGCACAGACTGCAGAATCAGAAGACTGGGTTCAAGTCTCACCTTTACTACTCACTGCCTGCATGACCTCACAAGCTAATGAACCTCACTTTCCTTGCTGTAATACTGAGTAATCATAGTACCCCCCAACTTGGTTCCTTGGGAGAATTAAATGAGTTAATACAGGTAAAACATTTAGAATCGTGCTTAGCACTTAATAAGCCCTTAATATGTGTTAGCCATTACATGACTCAAAGTCACAGACCTTTTCATTAATTTATACATTACTTAATAGTCACTGTTTCGGGTACCATCTTAGGCATTGGGGGAAAGTAATGAAAAAGATCTTATAGTTTGGGGCGCCTGGGTGGCTCAGTCCATTAAACATCTGCCTTTGGCTCACGTCATGATCTCAGGGTCCTGCGATCAAGCCCCGAGTAAGGCTCCCTGCTCAGCGGGGAGTCTGCTTCTCCCTCTCCCTCTCTGCTCCGCCTCCCAGCTCATGTCCTCTCGCTCTCAAATAAATAAATTTTAAAATCTTTTTAAAAAATCTTATCATTTACTGGGAAAGAGAAACATTATGTGATTCTCCTGAACATGTGAGTACTATGGCAGAGGAAGCAGGTGTCATACAGCGCACCAGAAAGAGAGGCCAGGGCCAGGTAGGCGATGGATAGCGGAAGAGCCTGAACGGGACCCCAGGTGCCCTTGAAACATTAGCAGCAGCAAAGAGAGGTTCTCATCAACAGCTCTAAAGCTCTTTTCACAGCTTATGGATGAAGAAGACTAAGAGTTTCCAGATCTAATCCTAATTCTGAAATCCTCTGGACAAATCATTTGACTCCTGGGTTTCCATTTCTATACACATAAAATGCCAGTCCCTTACAGTTGCTCTGGGAAAGGAATTAAAATAGCTGTGTGGGCTTCCATGATTTGTGAAGCAGCTACAAGGGCGTGAAAACCTGGCAGTGAGATCAATGGGTAACTGTCAGATCAACCACACACCTTTTCTTTTTATTTTTTTTCTCAAAGATTTTATTTATTTATTTGTCAGAGAGAGAGAGGAAGAATGAGCAAGCACAGGCAGACAGAGTGGGAGGCAGAGGCAGAGGGAGAAGCAGGCTCCCTGCCGAGCAAGGAGCCCGATTCGGGACTCGATCCCAGGACGCTGGGATCATGACCTGAGCCGAAGGCAGCCGCTTAACCAACTGAGCCACCCAGGCGTCCCCACACACATATTCTTAGGAGAGGTCATGTCAAAGGGGTACACATAGAGGAATGTGAAGGGCTTTCTCCATGGCATCCCAGAGCCAGAAGGTATCTTTGGGTTCTTGCCTGGTAGCTTCCAAACATTTGCTGCTAAGGATACCTTTTCCTAGTTGTCTATCATGAGCTCTCTACTTTTAAATACTTTTAAATACCATGATGACCACGTAAGTAAAAATTGATACATTTTCTTCATTTAGATTCATTAGAGAGCATTTCACACATGTAAGACAAGAGTATTACCATTCTGAGCTGATATAATCCAACCAAAATTAGATAAAACTTTATTAAACCCTCACTGAAAAGGAATAGGAGAAAACAGTAGAGAGTAAAGGAGGGGAAAATCTGTCAAGATTTTGACATACAACTTTTTCATCTTTATTTTAGGCACTGTGTTTCTTAAAATAGTCGAGATCATAAAATGGACATTTCTTGAGATGGGGGTGTTGAGTATCACTTACCCTTTCCAAACTCTGCCCCCTTACTACAATCTGAGACCCCATACCACCCTGTAATGCCTGTATTATAGCACTTCCCATATGCTACATTCATCTGTTTTCACATGTGATTCTCCACTGGGTGTGATGGTATTTGGAGGTGGGGCCTTTAGGAGGCGATTGGGTCATGAGGGAAGAGCCCTCATAAATGGGGTTAGCACCCTTATGATGGAGACCCCAGAGAGATCCCCTGTCATTTCCACCACGTGACGTTAGAGAAAAGACGGCCATCTATGAACAGGAAGTGGGTCTGCAACAGACACTGTATCTGCCAACATCTTGATCTTGGACTTCACAGACTCCATAACTGTGAGAAAAAAATGTATGTTGTTTAGAGGCTGCCCCATTTATGGTGTTTTTGTTATAACAGCACGAGTGCACTAAGAATACCCTCTATGCTATAAAACCATGTCTTAGTAATCTTCATATCCCTGCACTCTGCAACTTACCTGGCACATAGTACACATTTAATTTTTTTTTTTACTTTGTACTGAATTAAACTGTTTAAATTAAATTGAAATACTGAAACTCTATTACTACCTTTGCAGATCACAAAGGTCTTATCTCACAGATGAAAACACTGAAAACCAGAGTGGTTAAGGGACAGGGGTTTCAATATCTAAGATTGAGGGATTGCCAAAAAGCAACAGATGATGATAGAAGCTGGCATGTTCTGGAATCCTATCACTTTAAGATAACCGCTATTCCTGTCTTAGTGGCCGTCTTTCATGCAACTTGTACAAATGGGATAATACCATAATATTCTTTTTCATCATGAACAGTTCCTAAAAATGCAGGTTTTTTTTTAAACTTCCTCCTACTCCCTGTTTCCCACCCCCCTCCCCCACCAGACATCCCTCTGCTCCATCCCAAGTCTCATGTAACCAGCATTAATGACCTGGTATGTATAATTTCATAACAGTTCCATGCTGCTAGAATCACAAACAAATACATATATAAAGTAGCTTTGCTATTGTCGGTTTTTCAAAAGTGGGATCACCCTGTCTATATGCTTTTTGCACTTAGCAATACATTGAAGAAATATATTCAAGTCAACTGTCTTGGACTTATCTCCTGCAAAATGGGGTCTGGTGTTGTGCTGTCTGCACAGGCCTCCGCACCTGTGGGTCGGACATTCTGAAAGCTCCTGAGTGAGTTTGGCTGCAGCTTTGCAGATAGGAAAGACACAACCATGCAGAGAATCAGTTATCTGTCCCTGTGAGGACAAAATACTGGCCCTTCTAGGATGGCAGGGACTCAACGTAGTTGAACTGCCACCAAGGCACTGGTAGTTTCCTTGAGGAATAGTACCCATTCTTTTCTTTCCAGGTTCCTGACCTGCCAGCTGGGCCACCAGCCACAGCCCAGGTTTCTAAGAGCCTCCCTAAGCAGTAAACTTGCCCCATCCCCTGCGGTCTTAGCCAGTGTTAAATCTCACATCCTGAGATAGTTTCCTAAAGTCTGTGAATTCTTGCTCATCTAGTGTTATGTTCTGCCTCCTGGATTAAGGCCCCATCAAAGTTTATTCCCAGGCATACTGTCCGTGCTTTTGCCAGCATATGCTAGTTAGTCTTTGCGGAGAGGACTCTCTTTCCTCTCTTATCAAGCCTAGCACATCCCAGCTGGATTCTTCTGGGAGTTAACCCAGTTATGGTCCTGGCATTCGAGAGAGGCAGCAGGGGTAACTCCTTAGAGGGGCACCTGCTGCCTCGGGGAGGCGAGCCTCTGCAGGGCCTTCCTACATGAGAGGAAGGCTCAATCTTCATACAGAGGGATGGGCTGAAAACCTGTGGGTTCAGAGGACTTTACAGAGTCACAATGCCTGTGGGCATCTACCTTGATGCCCACATCTCCTATATCAGGGTCCCAAGCCTTCCCAACCAGGACCCTGACCTTAGCACTCTAGACCTGGCTTGAGAATTTAGGGGTAGTGAGAGATTTAAACTGAGTCCCACACTTGCTCCTCAACTACATCCAAGCTTCCACTGAGGAGGTAGGGCGTCTTTGGAAACTCCCACAGAGAGTCCTGCCGGCTCTCCCATTTAGGCTTTAGTGCTGTATTAATAGCTCTCAGCTTTTCATTCTCTCTCTGCAGGGCATTAATACAACCTCTAAACACCAACCCAAACCATGGCACTTATATGCATTTGTTCCTCTCCCCCCAACCCCGCCCCACTGCATTTCAAATATCTGAATCATCAAGGCTATTCCCACCCACCCAGGTCACCAACAGTGAAATTTTTAGCAATTGGGCTGCTACCATATGCCATCGGTGCCCTACGTATTACATATTAGGCAGAAAAGAATAACGCTCCCCATCCTGACCAAAACAACCCAAACAAACAAACAAAAAAAAATCAGAACCTGTAAATGTGTTTTCTTACATGATAAAAGGAACTTTGGGGACGCCTGGGTGGCTCAGTTGGTTAAGCAGCTGCCTTTGGCTCAGGTCATGATCCCAGCGTCCTGGGATCGAGTCCCACATCGGGCTCCTTACTCGGCGGGGAGCCTGCTTCTCCCTCTGCCTGCCACTCTGTCTGTCTGTGCTCGCGCTCTCGCTCTCTCTGACAAATAAATAAATAAAATCTTAAAAAATAAATAAATAAAAGGAACTTTGTAGACGTGATTAAACTAAGGATCTTAGGATGGTGAGATTATCTTGAATTGCATATTGGTGGGTCCTGTGTAATGACAAAACTCCTTATAAATGAAAGAGGGAGGGACACCTGGGTGGCTCAGGCAGTTGAGAGACAGACTCTTGGTTTTGGCTCAGGACATGATCTCAGGGTTCTGGGATCGAGCCCCATGTCAGGTTCCCCCGCTCAGTGAGGAGTCTGCTTGGTTCCCTCTCTCTGTCCCTCTCCTGACTCACACTCTCTCTAAAATATACATATATATATATGTGTGTGTATATATACACATATATATGTATAATTTTAAAGAGGGAGAGAGTGTCAGAGTCAAAGAGGAATTGGAAAATGTTAGGTCACCAGTTTTGAAAATGAAGGACTATAAGCCAGAGAATACTGGCAGCCCCTGGAGGATGGCAAAGGCAAGGAAACAGACTCTCCCCTAGAGCCTTCAGAAGGAACACAGACCTGCCCACACCTTACTTTTAGCCCAGTGAAACCCATTTTTGGACTTCTAGCTTCCATAACTTTGAAAGAATAAGTCTGTGTTGTTTTAAGCAACTAAACTTGCAGTCGTCTTTTTTTTACAGGAGCAATAGAAAAGTTACACGCAGGCTGAGGTCTTCCTCGCCAGCAGCAAATGACCCAGCCCAGCCATAGCTTACTGCTTCCTCGGACCACTCCTAGTACCAACGAAGTGTCTAAATTCTCTGAGAAGCAGCTGTCAAGACAGAATTAGACTTGTAAACAATTTTCGGGAGGGAACACTCATGTTCGTGTTGCAGGTTACAGATTATAATGCAGGTCTGGCACTGGTGCAAGGAAAGGGGGAAGGGAAGATTGGAAGGAAAAAAACTCAAGTTGCCCTGTAGCTTGGAGAAGTCCCATCTAGGTCATTAGAGGGCCCCACCATAAAAGCTGTCCCACCCACGGAGAATGTGGCCTCAGCATGAGCACTGCGGTAGATCATGTAAACTTCTCACAGCAAGTTATCTTGAAGGGAGCTCTAAAGAGCTCATCTGCATAGAAAACACACTCCCCTACCACCACCCAGTCCAGGCAGCGCTATGAACCACAGGTCCCTTACTGGGGCAGGGCCTTACCCCCTGGGCTTCCCACGTGTCCGGGAAAATCTCAGAGTCTATGTTCTCTCCAGTGGGCGGATCCAAGAGCCAGAGAGGGGCAGAGCTACACATGCCGAAGTCCTGACCCTCAGATTCCCCCCTCCCACGATTCCTTGCTCCTCAACTGCTGAAGAGACTTTGGAAGATGGACAGAAGCCAGGATTGCTCCCCAAATGGAACTCTCTCCACGTGGAAAAAAATGGCAGAAGAGGGAAACAATGTGCCCTCCTGTCAGATTATTAGAACAAATGACATCCATTTTAAGGTCAGATTGCCTTCAAATAAAGCTAAAATATTTTACACATCCGCCAAGAATGGTGAGAAGATCGTCTTCTACTTTCACACCACATGAAGCGTTATCTGTGTTTTCGAATTCTGCCATTCTAATGGGTGCCAGATATTTCATTTTTATTACAACTTCATGTGCCTGACTGCTCGAAAGATGGGACGTCTTTGCGTATGTCATCTGTCTTATGGTTGTGCTCGGCGCATTTTACTGTCCGGTCCTTTGGGTTTCTTTCGTTAATGTGTTTGTAGAGGTTGTGTGTATAGGATAGCTATTAACCCCTTATCTCTGTATGTATTGCAAATATTTTTCAGATTATATATTTTTTGGTCATATTTTCTTATTGAAGTGTGGCTTACATGCAATATTATATTGGTTTCAGGTATACACCATAGTTATTCAACATTTGTATATATTACAAAGTGGTTTGGGGACATTTTTATGGTCTCTTTTATCAGATAAAATATTTTAGGTTTTATAAAGTCAAATAAATATACTTTTATAGTTTCTGGGTCACTTCTCTTTGGTTTTATTTGATCTCCCTGTTGCCTCATTTTAAACAGAGTCTCCTAAATTTTTTTCTAGGATTTTTACTATTTTATTTTTACATTTACTGTTTTATCCATCTGAAATTTGTTTTTGTATTTTTGTTTCTTTTCTTATCACAAAATAATACATGTTTCTTATAGACATTTTAGGAAACTCCAGGTAGTAAACAAGAAAAAAAATCCTAAATTACTCTTAATCCCCCACCTGCCAACATGTAGCCCTGTGAATGTTTCTATATCCTTTCAGTATTTCTTTCTTTTTTTAAAAAAAAAAGATTTTATTTATTTATTTGACAGATAGAGATCACAAGTAGGCAGAGAGGCAGGCAGAGAGAGAGAGGAGGAGGAAGCAGGCTCCCTGCCAAGCAGAGAGCCCAATGCGGGCTCGATCCCAGGACCCTGAGATCATGACCTGAGCGGAAGGCAGAGGCTCTAATGCACTGAGCCACCCAGGTGTCCCTCAGTCTTTCTTTCTATGCATTGCACATAACCCAAAAAGTATTTTTTAAAGATTATATGATAAATTCTGTTATGTAACCTGTTTTGATTATTTAACAATACAATTAGAATATTTCACATCATGAAATAATTCTCTATAACATATTTTTAGTAACACAGGTATAATCCAGTAACCAAATAATCCAATGTATAAATGTACTATCAATTGTTTAATCAAATCCCTGTTTGGGGACATTTATATTATCCTCAATTTCTTGCTATGAAGATGAGATGTCATGATGCTGCCTCTCATTTGTTAGATTACATTTTGTACTCTGTCAAGGAGCTCACTCATTTTCGAGTATGTTTGTTCCATCATAACAGCATCTAAAATTACTTGCTTAAAAATCAGATAAGGAGAGGAAAGAAGATCCACTGGCTTTTCCTGGGTGGCTGTGTTGAGATACCCCTGAACTGAATAGAAGACTTGAAGATACCTTTAAAAAAGAACTGCAGTTGATGGGTTTAGAAATTATGTTTCTAAAGAGCATCAGCTAGAAAGAGTTCAGAATTGAAGAGTTCAGAAGTTAAAAAATAAGCAGTAAAGAGAGCACAGGTGAAACCACCAGATGGAAGGATCAGAAAATCCTGAAGCACCAGCAGCCAGGTGAAGGATCAATGGGGTAACAATGCCAGTTCTATTAATACCACCACCACCTACACATCAAGAAGCCTTGCCTTCAAGCTCTTTTGGAAAGAGACAGACATAAATAAAAAATCATTCCATTTCAGAATTTTCTAGAATCTTAAGACAAAGAAATGAGTAGTAAAAAGTCTAAGGATGAGCATAGAATATTATTTGTGATTTGGGGATTTTTCTACCATTGCTGTCTTCCATACCCCATCCCAAACAAGAAAATGTAAAGAAATATATAATCGAACTGTATACAATAAGCCACAGATTGTGAAGTTAGAAGAGAATTAACAACTCAGCCAGTCGGACTCCAGTATGTACCATTGGGAAAACTGAGCCAGAGAAAGAGAAGTGACTTGCTAAAGGTCAGTCAGTGACCAGCTGAGCCAGGAAATGCAGATCTCCTGCCTCCTAGCACAGGGCGCCTGCCACAAAAACATTACAAATTAAGAACATGGTCACACTTGTTCACATGCCTCGTGGTCTCGACTTACACATCAAGTCAAGGAGGCAGCAAGATGAAATCTACATATAGATGTATAACCACAATCATTTGAGTACTGCTCAAACAGCAATCAGTTCCCTGGCTGTCCTATGCCTTCAGTGTTCACATGGGAAACTCTCTGAAAAGGAGATACCATGTGAAGTCAGGAGAGGAGCTCATCCCACAGCCCTACTTTCCTAGGACAGCACTATAGCCTGCCATTTTCCTGGTGCCAACACTGAATAGGAGTGGCCTGCTCTGATAGCCTCTTTCTTCAATGCGTGTCCCCAGGGTAGAAGACCCTTCAACACTATTCTTCTGAGGAAATTTGTAGTTAACAGCCAAGTGGAAAATATTCAACATAATCAGATCTAACACCTTCTGAATAGCAAATTAAAAATAAATGACATTAAAAAGGACATTTTTGGCTTTACTTTTTTTAAAGTTTAAGGTTAAAAAAAAAGTTATAAAGGAGAAAAGTTGGTTTAGCCTAGAGCAAAAATTCTTGACTTTTCTCCAACACAACACATGTCCCATCTGTAACAGTCACAACGGGCTATGAGTTTCTGCACAGAATATGGTCTGCTGGATATAACTTCTCTCTGTCTTCTCTACCACTACTGAAAAAAACGCCATAATTGTATAATATTTGGATATTTTAGAATAAAATCTGATCCAGGAGTCTGGGTCCTCTTTAAGAAGCTGAAGCTGTTTTGACTGTGTTCATAATATGCACTTGTTACTAGTAATGATAATAAAGATGGTCAAAATTATTAGTTGGGAATTAATTGCATGCAACTGTAGTTATTTTCATAATAATAAGCATAATAATGGCAGTCACTTGGAGGAAATCTTTTTTTTTTTTCAAATGCTTACAACAGAGCCTGACATATAGAACACTCAGTAAAGATTAGGTGATATTATGGTTGTTGTTGTTATTGTTGAAGACATCTATCTACTACAATTACATGTAAATACCTCAAAATCAGGATAATGTATACTCATAAAAGCAGAACTCCATGTAGCAGGTGCCTCTGGTATCCTTGTCACATGTTCTCTGTCCATCTCTAATGTCAGCTATGGCTACAATGGACAGTTAAATTCAAGCCCTCCCACCTCACACTACCAATATCTCAACTCAAATGGGATATTGCATTCAGCATTCTTCACCACACCTTGGAGTTTACTCATCTGGGCATAAGAAGCAAGCCTGGAAATACAGGGGAGGGAAAGCTTGTGAAGAAACTGTCAATTGACAGGGCAGGAGCCACTGTCTTTCAGGACAATTCCAGGAAGTGTTCTGTGGGACTCATCAGGTGATCTCAGCTGAAGTGTCTCCCCCATAGTGCTCCCAGCCGATTATTCCTCCCCTGTCCTACTCGACTGACTCCCTCACTCCTTCTTCCCAGGACCATCTCTCAAATGAATCACCTACACCCAAATCCTTGTCTCAGGCTCTGCTTTTAAGAGAACCCAAATTAAAACATTTCATTCCCTAAGTCTAGGTGATTTCCAGAAACATAAAGTAGAAGTAGTTTTTTCCCCAACACAAGGCTACATCAGATTTTTGGAGTAAAAATATTTTAAATGGAAGAGAGAGCCTTATCAGATAGGACCTTTTGAAAACAAAGTTCATAATGTTCTACTGTGTGAAACCATAAAGAAGTTGTGGAACATAATTGTGTAAAGAATTAGAGGTGACGAAAAGAAGAGAAAAACAAATGTTTTCAGTAACTTCGATCAATATTCCCATGCTCTGCATGGATGAGCCAGGTGATCACTGGCCCTTGTTCAGTTCTTTCTGATGCAAGGCCTTAAGAACATTTACTGTGTAACTACTTGGATGTCTGATTAATTCAAGCCTGAGCTCTTTGGCGGAATGAGGTCCTGGCAAAGTTCCAGAGGCTAATGGATAATTTGTAGCGACCATATCATGGGCATTTGGCTGCATGTCCAATGATGTGGGGGTAATAGTCAGCGTTTGTTGGAATACTTAAGGCCCTTGATGATTGTTATGAGTGACACAACCAAGTTAGAATGTCATAAAACCTGAAAGAGATCAAGTAACCAAGAGAAAACACTCAAGCCTTTTCATGTAAAATTGCCTCGATAGTATTGACCATATAAAATTTAATTCAACAGGTACGTTTAGACCACTTACTATGACACAGCAATTAACAGAGAACAGTTTCACATCTACTGTCTCATTGGAGCCCAGTGGAACCTGTAATCTGGGTGTTATTTACTTTCTCCACTTCACAGACAATGCAAATGAGACTCAAAAAAGTGGTCCGAGCAGGAGGGTGCTTCCAGAATGTTCATGAACTGAATGACCTACCAGAGATTAGACTTCAAACATGAATTCAGATCTTCTCATTTCTCCTTCATCACTCTTTCCCCTACTTTCTGCTGTTTAGTTGGATAGGACCAAGTACCACCCGAACAGGAAATGCAAATAATTAGTCCTTGCTCCCTTCTGTAAGGACTCTTATCATCAATGATCAAGAATGGTGTTGTACTGGATTAAGTAAATTGACCTTGTGACATATGAATTTACAAAAGAGAGAGAAGAGTGCTAGCTAGTGTGGATAGGGAATGCTCTCTGAAGGGGAATGGGAGTAGGGTTGGTCTCAAAGGGATGATCAGGGTTTCCATGGGGCAAAAGTAGAAACTGAAAGCCTTGCCACCAGTTAGGAGGATGCTGAGATAACAGCTTTAGATTTTAAAAAATCTCATAGGTCTTGGTGACTCTTTGGCGACATTCTAAAATATCTGTTTGCCATATTTCCTAGGTCAGAATTTATTATTAAATAACGATTTGTTACCTTCTCCACATATGTTCTTTTCAGAGATTCATTTTCTCTTCTGCAACTTACCTGGGTAAAGCCCATACATCAGAATGGATAAATCAAGTGGCACAGCTACGAACCACAAGTACATTACACACGTGTATCATTTTCCACATCTGTGAGATGGTGATGATTGAGGAATCGTGTGCATCAATGAGGATTCTCTTGCTAGTGATTACTATCCATTCATTCAACAAATATATTTAATGTCTACTACATGCCAGGCAAGTGGTTAAAATAATAAAATAGACGAAGCACCTGTATCAGTTAGGAACCAACATGGCTCAAATTAAAGGAAATTCCCACTCCAGTGGCTTTACTGAAGAGGGTATCATGATTTTCACTTGACAAGAAATCATGAGGGGGGCAGCCAGGGCTGGTAGGGCATGCTGAGATGCATCAGGGACCCAGTTTCTATCTTTCTGCTCAGCCTCCTTAAAGGGGTAGGGTTTATGCTCATACTTGTAATTTCATGATCACAAGACACCTATTCCAGAAGTCTGCCAGGGACTTCTGGGAAGTTTTATTTTCCTAACACAGGCATTGCTCCTTCCGTCTTCCCTTTCCCTTTCTGCTTGTTTGGAATGCAGATAGGATTGTAGACTTCTGCTCACATGTTACTGACCAGAGCTAAAGTACACAGCTACCCCTAGCTGCAAATCAGAATGTGAGAGTAAGCATTTTTAGCTGGACATATTTCCACCCTAAATAAAACTTGTAATCTGGAAGGAAGAAAGGGCACTGTGTAGTTCTCTAGCAGTCTCTGCCATAGCCTCTGTATCGTGGAGCTCATATTCTTGGCTAGCGGATTATATCCCTAGGGCTCTACGGTTGCAGCAACTGGAGCCAGGAGAACAGGAATTTGCTGGAAAGATGTAAACCAGTTCACAGAATCAAAGGGAAATGGAAGGGTCAGGTCATAGAAGGACAAGAACTGGGGCAGCATCTGAGTGGTCTCATCTGGTGGCAGTGGTCTGACAGACGAACCCAACCACAGAAGAAGTGGTACCAAGACTCAGGAGAAGAGTCCAAGTGCTACTTTTGGTCCTAGCAATCCCACCAAGTCTTCACACAGTGGGAAAGATGACTCCTCAAAAGGAAGTCAGGGAGTGCTTACCAAGAAGAAAGACCAGGGTGCTGAGCAACACAACAGGTCCAGGGCATTGGCGGAGGGGCTGATATTTGTGAAAAGATTTAAGTTTTCCAGTTGAGAAGTTTTCAAGTGCTATTAAGCATTGTAAAATTCTTAATATCGTACCTTGATCTTAAAAACACATCTTTGCTCCAATTTTTTAATACTTCGGAAAAATCCAATTTTCACTTTTCAGAACTGTAAAAAAAAAAAAGTTTACACTAAAAAAATGGACAGCAGAAGATTAGATGGTTTTGCTATTAAGACTGTCTTCTGGTTATATTTTATATATAGCTTCTTCTGAATATAGGTTAGGGAGCTATTAAAACATTAAATAAGAGAAGAGCATTGCTTCTACTATTTGACTTGAAGATGTTCACAGCAGGGCAACATAAAATCAGATTTTTATAGTTTTGTCTGAAAAAAAAAAACCCTTATACTGAATTAGAAGCCCATAGGAAGATCAGGACATTAAGAACCATTACCCATATTATTACTGCTAAAATATTTATGTATTATAATTTTGTAATAAGGTATTTCTGAAGAAAACAATGTTGACCTAAAATGCTCATGTTATTAAAGCCCTTCCAGCATAGCGTTGTTTGAAAAATCTCTGCAGAAGCAAAAACTAAAAACACCAAACAATTTTTTACAAGTTTGGATTTGCCCACCTAAATGCCTTTTTTTCTGACCCTCCAAAATTGTTACAGCAAATGATGACCAATAACATTAAACATAAGAGTGAAATTTGTTAAAAAAAAAACAAAAAAACACAAGAAAATTAACATAGATTCAAGTGCCATTGTTACTCACATTCTTTTCATGTAGAATTATTTTACTTCAAATAAGTTTTGAGATTTTCATTTAGCTATTCAAAAAATATTTATTGAACCTGCCTAGTAGGATAGACACCGGTACTATTCAATAGTCATTCTCCTTTTACTCTTTACTAATATAATCCCATCTTTTTCAAGATATCATTGTGTAACTTCTCAGACACGCTTGCAGCTAGGGGTTTGCTATGTGACTAGGTCTAGACAAAAAGATGTATCAGTTGGGGTGCATGGGGGGCTTAGTTGATTATGCATCTGACTGTTGATTTCAGCTCAGGTCATGCATGCATGATCTCAGGGTTGTGAAATGAACCCCACATCAGGCTCCGTGCTGAGCATAGAGCCTGCTTAAGTTTCTCTCTCTCCCTCTCCCTCCACACCTCCCCACATCCCCTCCCCTCTCTCTCTTCCTCTCTTAAAAAAGAAAAAAAAAAAAAGACGTATATGAAAGAGGTGTGTGTGTGTGTGTGTGTGTGTGTGTGTGTGTTGAAGGCAAGAAACTCATTCAGTAGTGTCTTCGACTTTTCTGTCTGAAATGCAGATGCAATTCCTGGAACTGTGGCAGCCATTTTGCAACCATGAGGAGAACAGAAAAAGAAATAGACCAACAAGTTTGATGATTCTATAGAGATACTATACCAGCCCTGGACTGCCCATCTTCAACTTTCTTTTTTTTTTTTTATTTTTTTTATTTTTTTATAAACAATTTTTTATCCCCAGGGGTACATGTCTGTGAATCGCCAGGTTTACACACTTCACAGCACTAACCATAGCACATACCCTCCCCAATGTCCATTACCCCACCTACCTCATCTTCAACTTTCTTACTATGTGATAAAAATAAACCCATTTTTGGTTCAGCTATTGCAATCAAGTTTTGTTATTGCAGCCTGATGTATTACTAACTGACCTATGCGCCAGGTTATCTAACACTATGTTAGACCTAAGAGGGATAGCAGTGAACAAGAGGCAGTCCTTAGCCTCAGGGAGCTTATTATTTAATGAGAGAAACAGTCTACAAATAATTATAAAATTAACTAATTACAACTGTTATGAAGGGTAAATACTGAGGTATCTAAACTAGTCTGGGTGAAGGTGATCGTCAGAAAAGACCTTTCAGGGGTGCCTGGGTGGCTCAAGTGGTTCAGCCACTGCCTTTGGCTCAGGTCATAATTCCAGAGTCCTGGGACTGAGTCCCACACCGGGATCTCTGCTCAGCAGGGAGCCTGCTTCTCCCTCTCCTTCTGCCTGCCATTCCCCCTGCTTGTGGGCTCTTGCTCTCTCTCTCTCTCTCTCTGTCAAATAAATAAGTAAAATCTTTAAAAAGAAAAGACCTTTCAAAGTAAGTGACATGTAAACTGAGACTCAAATATATAAGAATTAACTGGGCAATGACAGTTGGGAAGAGCATTTCCAGGAGGGAAGAATCATCTCCATGAGTAAAATACAGAGACTGAGGGAACTAATACTTCATGAAGCTGGAGTGGTAGTCAGATCAGAATACACAGGGCCATGATAAGAAATTTAGATGTTAGAGCAATAGAAGTCACTGGTAGATGTGAAGTGATCTGATTTCAGGCATAAAGAGAGAACTGCCATTACAGGATGAAGGAATGGGAGAGGAGCAAGACTGGATGCAGAGGGTAAGAAGCTTCTTGAAGTCTAATTCAGGGGTCAGCAAACCACTTTCAAGAGTCTGCTTTCATAAGTAAAATTATAATGGAACTTGGCTAACCCATTTGTTCATGTATTGTCTATAGTTGCTCTCATGCTGCAATGGCAGGCTTCTGCAGTTGCCACAGAGACTACATGGCCCACAGAGGCAAACGTATTTCCTATCTGGACCTTTACAAAGCAAGTTTGCCAAGCCCTGCTGTAGATAAGAGAAGACAGTGGCTTAAACTAGCTCCCCAGAGACGTAGAAAAGTAGCGTGATTCAAGATGTATTTGAGATTTGCTGATGGGCTACATTCAGGAGCAGAAGGAGAGACAGATGAACAATGACTTTTAAACATAAGCACCTAAAAAGATGGACATGTTGGTTTTAGAGAGTAAAGTTCATATGTTCTATCTAGGCATTCTTGAGTCTAAATATCCTAGAGACACTGAGAGAGTATTAATATCATTGCCCTTCTCTTGTTAGAATATGGAAGTGTGTTCCATGTTGTAATCAGTTCCACTTGGTAAGAATCATTACACTCTGTGGGTGGGGAGATGGGGTAATTGGGTGATGGGCATTAAGGAGGGCACGTGATGTGATGAGCACTGGGTATTACATGTAACTGATGAATTACTGAAATGCACATCAGAAAATAATGATGTACTATATGTTTGCTAATTGAATTTAAATTAAAAAAATCACCCTACTCTGGCATATTGATTCTTCTGTACAGAAAGTTCTCCCAAATATAATTCAATTCAGTCTATTTTAATAAAAAATTATAAAAGTTAAAGAAATAGAGGCAAATAGAAGAAAATAAAAGTTTTCTAATGGTTTGAGAAGACATCCTGTTCTTTAGTTGAGCAGCTAAGCCTATCCCACAATTATTATTTACATGTTTTCAAAACTTCTTTTTCACACAACTGCATTCGAGCCATTAAATACTGCATATTGATTTCACAAAAGTAACAAAATAATGAGCCTGTTGTGGGTAAGATATAATATGATGAGCTCTGAAACAGAACTTCTAGGGTTAGATCTGATTAAGCCCATCTTCTACTCCCTTCTAAACTTTATTGAAGTGTGGGACACAAGGCTTGACAGCTGGGGAAGAAAAGTTTTTAATTGTGGAAGTCCAAGAAAATATCAGAAGTTTGATTGTCATGTATCTCTATGCCAGATCATCAGGCATGGGAAGCTCACCCAAAACTGCACTCAACCCTTTGGAAAAGATCAAGCCTCAAGCACAGAAGGGAAAATAATCAACTGTCATGGGAAGTGGTATGGCCCAACATTTGAAATAAAACACCTTGGTGCTGTTCTTCGAATATTCAGAAGTGTTTGGCAAAAATGGATATGCAATGTGTTTGATGAGACCTCCTACTGAGACCATTAGAGGGGAAAAAAGCAAATCTTCCCAAATGTCATATTCAGGATAATACTTGACCCTGCACTCCTTTCCTTAGAGCTCTTCACAGCTATTAAGCTAGCTGGGAGAGCTACAGGAATCTCTTCATGCTACCTCACAATGTTTCATTGTTGTGTAATCGTTCCCTACCAAAATAAATGCTTTGGGGAGTTTATTTTTGTTTTGGGTTTTTTTGGCAAAAAAAAAAAAGCTAGAAATTTTCCTCATACCTTAAGGATAAGACTATTTCTTTTGAAATGAACACATGGAGATGTAGGGAAGAAAGTATCTGAGATGGAGAATGTAGAATTTATGGGTTTAAAGAAATGTGAAAATTGGAGAAGACAAACATCCCTTCTGAATATGGCCCTTAACTCATTAGCAAACTGGGTTAATCAAAAAAGTATTAAAGTCGGACAGGACCCTATAAATTTGATAGACAATTTCTTTTTTTAATTACTTTTTTCAAGTAGAGGAGTTTTTTTGGTTGGTTGGTTTTGGTGCTATCTTCCCTGGATCAAACAAGGTATACTCAGCCAAAGAGTACTGAGCTAATACTCAGAAAGTAGAGTTTCCTCCTTCCCTCCTGAATCCACCTGCTCATGCCCATAAGCCCAGCTCCAGGTGGGATAGCGTTTGGAGCAGCAGCTGGAGCAGAAGAGACATTGCAACAGCGACACTGAGCTGGTTTTCATTCTCTCATAATTCCATCCATATCCACTTTCTATAGGAGGCTTGTAAAATGTTCTTTTTTTAATTGAACTATAATTGACAAGCAGTAAAATTTGTCTTTGGAACTGTACAGTTCTAAAAAAATAAGATAAAATGTACAGTTCTATGTATTTTGAGAGGTTTCTCCTGTCATGTAAACCATACCACCACCCCCAAAGTCAAGGTAGAGAATATTTTCATCATCTTAAAAATATCCTTGCATCCTTTTGTAGTCAATCCCCTACCCCAACCCCAGCCCATAGCACCTGGCAACCACAGATCTGCTTTCTATTTCTGCCTTTCCCAGAATGCTATATAAATGGAATCAAACAGTATACAGCCTTTTGAATCGTACTTCTTTTACTTTGCAAAAGCTTTTGAATTCCGCAATGCTATGTATGAGTTCATTCCTTTTTATTGTTGAATAATATTCTATTATGATTACAGGGATGTCCCACAATTTATCCATTCAGTATTTGTTTGGTTGTCTTGAGTTTGGGATAACTATGAATAAAGGTACCATAAATATTCATATGTGGGTTATCGTGTGGACTTAAAAGAAACTGTCAGACTCTCCAGAGTGGCTGTATCACTTTACATTCCTACCAGGAAATGTCTGAAAAGTCCAGTTACTCAGTTACTCAAGAGTCTCACCTGCATTTCGTATTGTAAGTTTGCTGTTATTTGAGCCATTATAACTGGGGTATAATAGCATCATATTGGGCTCTTAATTTACATTTCTCTATAGACTAATGCTACTGAGCACCTTTTCATAATACTTATTGGCCATGTATATCTCTTCTTGGATGAAAAAACGTTATCTTTTGCCCACATAATAGTTTGTTGGCTTTCTTATTACTGAATGTTGAGAATTCCATAGTTTCTAGTTACCAATCCTTTATCAGATGGAGGTTCTACAAGTATTTAATCCCTGTCTGTGGACTGTCCTTACATTCTCCTCGCAACCACACTTAACGAGAAGTTTTAATGAAATCTGATTTATCAACTTTTTTTCTTTTATGGATCGTACTTTTCATGTCCTTTCTGAGAAATCTTTGCCTAACCAAAGGTCACAAAGATTTTTTTTTGCCTATGTTTTATTCTAGAGACTTTAGAGTTTTAAATTTGAATTTAGGTCTTTGATCCATTTTTAGTTCACTTTTGAATGCAGGGTAACACACTATCTGTATGGATGTCACTTTTTACAAATGGACTTCCAGGTACTCTAGTACAATTCATTGAAAAGACTAGCCTTTCGGTACTATGTTGCCTTGATATTTTTGCTGAAACTCAGTTAACATTTGTGAGATCTATTTCTCTGTTCTCTTCTCTGTTGATCAATTGATCTATATGTCTGTCTTTTTGCCAATACCAGGCTGTCTTGATTACTGTAACTTAACAGTGAGTGTTGACCAGCTGGGGTTAGTCCTCTTTGTTCTTTTTAAGAATTATTTTCGCATTTGCTTTTCCATATAATGTTTAGAATCAGCTTATCAATTTCTATAAAAAGCCTCTTGGGATTTTGGTTGAAGTTACATTTAAGTTATGTATCATTTTGAGGGAAACTGATGTCTTGACAATATTGAGTCTTCTGATCTCCCATCCAAGTACTAACCAGGCCCGACCCTGCTTAGCTTCCGAGATCAGACGAGATCGGGTGCGTTCAGGGTGGTATGGCTGTAGACGAGTCTTCTGATCTATCAAGACACAGTGTACTCCATTTATTTTGATCTTTTATTATTTCTGTCATCAGTGATTTTTAGTCTTCAGCATAGAAATTTTGCACATATTTTATTAGGTTTATCTCCAAGTAGTCCATGTTTTGAATGCTATTTTAAATGATACTTTAAAAAATTTGGTGTCTAATTGTGACTTTATAATATATGGAAATATGATTATTTTGTGTATTGCTCTTGTATCCTAAACTCACTTATAAGATTTAGAAGCTTTTTGGTAGCTTCTATGTGACATTCTATGTAGACCATCATGTCATCTGAGAATACAAGCAGTTTTAATTTTTTCTTTCCAAAATGTATGCCTTTTATTTGCTTTTCTGGCTTTATTGGACTTGCTAAGACCTCTGGTGCAATGGAAAGCCTTCCTTGTTCCCGATCTTCATAAGAACATCTAAAAGTCAGCTACTATTGTCTTTGTAGATTTCTTTTGATAGACACAGTCTTTCAGATTGGGAGCATTCCCTTCAATTCCTAGTTTGCTAAGAGTTTTTTGAGGAATGGACCTTGAATTTTGTCAGTCTTTTTTGCATCTATTGAAATGATCATACATTTTTCTTTTTTAGACTATCCACATAGTGAATTACATTGATTTTCAAATGTTGAGCCAACCTACTATGCCTGAAATAAACCTCATTTGGTCATGCTTTATTAGCTTTTTTTAAAGATTTTATTTATTTATTTGACAGAGAGAGATCACAAGTAGGCAGAGAGGCAGGCAGAGAGAGAGAGAGGAGGAAAACAGGCTCCCTGCTGAGCAGAGAGCCCGATGCGGGACTCTATCCCAGGACCCTGAGATCAAGCCGAGCCGAAGGCAGAGGCTTAACCCACTGAGCCACCCAGGCACCCTTTATTAGCTTTTTTATGTATTGCTAGATTCAATTTGCTAATACTTTGTTAAGGCCTTTTGCATCTGAGTTCATGAGGAATAGTGGATAGCTCTCAACTCACAAATGAGTTGGGGAGTATTCCCTTCTCTTTGATTTTTCTGGAAGACTTTTGAGTGAAACTAGCATTGTTTTTTTAATTTAAATGTTAAGTAGCATTCACCAGTGATACCATTTGGACCTAGAGGGGGACTTTGGGGTGAAGAGAGGTTAACTAAGGATCTAATTTATTTAGTGGAAATAGGACTGTGCCATTTATTTTTTTTCTACTGAGGTTTCTTTAGTTTGTATTTTTCTTTTTAATTTTTTAGCTATTAGTTTGAGGTTTTTAAGGTTTTTTCATTGTTTTTTGTTAATAGACTAAGGAAATTTGATTCTTCTGTCTCACTGGAATAATTTCTTTGAGAAAATCAAGCTTTAAAAAAAAAAAAAACAAAAAAACCACTCCAGGGTTAGTCTATGTGTCAAATAAGACAAAGTGAGACTAAAAGCAGCTGCATAACCTGTCAATGTGAGCACCTTCTTTTCTGTTTAAAATACTCCTGGCTAAAACTTACAACCGTGATGAAAAACAGATATGATTAGAACAACTTCTGCTTCCTAGATAGGATGAGCAAATCAATTAATTAATGACAATTGATTAGACGGTCTACTTTGTACAAGGCACTCTGCAGCATACAAAGCAAAAGAACCACTTCTACAGATTTGTCATCTTTCCAGGTAACCAGCTGGAGAATATCCATAAAGCCAGGTATGATCAAGCACAAACTGATATAGAGTGAACTTTCTATTGAAATGCTAAAGGAACAGAATGAAGCATATTGGAAATTTTATTTTAAAAGGTGAGATTTGAGCTGGATTTTCAGGAAACAGACATGCAGTAGAAATAGAGATATTTCTGGAAGAGAGGCTATTTATTTTGAGGTCTTTACCAAAACATGAAGTTGGAAAGGTCCAGGAGGTGAGATTGCTACAGGACTCCTGGGCAATAGCTTAAGAAGGGAACTAGCATAGTGTGACTTAGTTTCCAGACCACCTCTGTGAGGCCCTCTTTCCTCCCAGTTCCCTGATGAGAAGATTAACATTAGAGCATTTAGGTTACTGGCCCATAGTCAGCCATGTCAATAGCTATGGGGCATTTGAACTCAGGGCAGAGATCAGAGCCCCGACTCCTCCCACTACTTCACCAGTTAAGAAGTTCAGCAATTCCCAACCAGAGATTCTCCACTGCAGTATTGTAACCCACGTGAAGTGCATTGCAAGTAATGTGTTGTTAGTAAATATGCCCTCATCCATTCAATAAATATGTACTAAATGCCTTGCCCCATACCACACACTGTTAAAGTGCCACAGATACAGCAGTAAACAAAATAAACACTCTAGGGACGCCTGGGTGGCTCAGTTGGTTAAGCGGCTGCCTTCAGCTCAGGTCATGATCCCAGCGTCATGGGATGGAGTCCCACATCGGGCCCCTTTGCTCGGCGGGGAGCCTGCTTCTCCCTCTGCCTCTGCCTGCCACTCTGTCTGCCTGTGCTCGCTCGCTCTGTCTTCCTCTCTCTCTGACAAATAAATAATTAAAAAAAAATAAACACTCTATCATCATGAAACTCATTTTCTAAAGATGAAAACAAACATTGAACAAGTCAATGTAAGTGTGATGACAGGTATTTAGAAGAATTTGAAAGGGGACCTAACCCAGTCTGGAGGTCTCTGTGAAGAAGTGGCAGTTAAGCTGAAATTTGCAGTCGTTAGCTAAATTGTGTGCGTTTGTGTGTTGGGGCTGTTCCGGCAGAAGAAGGAACAATAAAATTTCAGACCTTATTTCATAGGAAATGGGAAGTGATTGTAGGGTTTTTTAGTGAGGAAGTAGCACATAAAATTCTTTAGTTACATATTTCTAGAAGTTCATTCTACTGCATTGTGGAGAACTGATTATAGTGGGACACAATTCCAGACATCATTGAGGAGGGGACTGCAGTACCAAGGAGACAGAAAGGGTGACAGAGGTCAGTCTTGAGAGCTGGTTTGGATTGGATGCAGGAGCTGAGAGAGAAAGGAACCAAGGACAAGTCCTGGATGTCTGATATTTGTAATCAGGTAGCTGGTGGTGTGCCATTTGCCCAACTTAGGAAAAGGAAGAAAGAGCAGGGGTAGCATTGGGGAAGTGGTAGGCAAATGAAAAACTCAGCTTCAGAAAGTTGAATAGGATGTGTTCAGTGCAATGGTTAAGAGTATGGCATATGAAGACAGACTGCCAAGATTCAAATCCCAACCCTACCAAGTAATAGCATATGACCACAAAAAGTTATTTATCCCCGCTCTGTACCTCAGTTTCTGCATCTATAAAATGAGATAATAATAGTGTCTACCTCATAAGATTATTAAAATTAAAATAAGTTATACACATAAAGGTATATCTTAGTACAATAGCTGGGTTTGGCAATCATCAAAAGATTTGACCTATTATTATGTGACTGAGATATATTCCATATACAACTAAAGGTATTGTTTCAAATCTCAAAAAAATGGGAGGATCATTATAAGATTGAACTTCCTACTCCCATGTGTTTGAGCGAGAGACATGTAACACTGAGTCAGAAGCACTTAATGGGCAGTGCAAGAACCTCTGGAGCTCTCTAGACCTGTGGCAGAGAGAGTAGCAATGTTTGAGAAGAGCCCTATTCCATCCTGAGTCCTTCAATAATTACAACAAGCAGAGCCTTCTTGTCGACCTTTGGCAGAAATATAGCATAAGAAAGAAATAAATCTTTGTTATTTTAAGCCACTTAAAAGTTGAGGATTGTGGGAGCCTGGGTGGCTCAAGTGGTTAAATGTCTGCCTTCAGCTCAGATCATAATCTCAGGGTCCTGGGATTGAGCCCACATCAGGCTCCCTGCTCAGTGACAAGTCTGCTTCTCCCTCTGCCTCTGTGATCCCTCTCCCTCTGTGATCACTTTCATACTCTCTCAAATAAATAAATAAAATCTTAACAAAAAAAAAAAGTTGAGGTTGTTTGTTACTACAGCATAACCTAGTCTGAACTGACTGAAACATCAGTGAGCTATTTAATTATGGAAATGACATAGAAAGCTTGAGGCGCTGTGGGTCTAAAGTAAAAGCCTATATATGTTTAAACAGACCTGTATTTTGTAAATTATTTCCTTTGGAGATGGGTTTCCTTTTAAACATGGGTCTAGACTGTACCTTTTAATCTAAAGAAGTAACTCCTTGTCTTATAGAGATCTGTGGACTTCTGATTGAGTAGTTGCTCCTGGGACGTTAGAAACTGAAACCACAGGAAGAACAGTCACAGTTTTCAATTCATGTTGGAAAAAGCATAAAGAGAAACAACTGGATTTGGTCAAATTCAACTCATTTGATGTTATTTAAAACTGCTCAACTCAAACTTTGAAAAATTAAAAAGAAAGGAGCTGTCCTTTCTTTTGCAATTTGGAAGAGAGAAATACAAGGAAGTAACATTCCTATTTTTGTTTATCCATTGTATGAATCTGGACAGTTGGGATCTGGATGGTTTCTTCAAAGACAAGTTCCCAGATGTGAACATAAATGATATTTCTCCTAATGTCAGGGGACTTTCCCACTCACCGTCACCCTGCAAAGAGGCAGATCCCAGGACTGAGAGTGACAACTGGGAAGGCAGACATTAAACTAGAGATGAAGATGGAACTCCTTTAGGCTTTACTCTTGTAGGCTTAGAACTCAAAATATCCAGGCTGCTTGGGTGGCAATAAGGGGAGCTGGTATCCTCAGCAGGAGAGGAAATTGGCAGCTAGTTGGAGAGGAAACCCTATAGCCAGGGAATCAGTAAGTAAGACACCTCCATATGGTGATAGGCTACAATGCACAGCTCCAAGAGCCTCCACATTTAATAACCAGTTGTAAGTTTCTTTGCTGTAATTTCCTCTATTCTCCCGAGCTTTCAGTAGTTTTGCTTAACATCAAAACCTGGTCTCTATAGGGTTAGGAAGAATTAAGAGTAAGTGTCTGTGCTTAGTCCAGTAATAAAGGAGTAAATCACCTTGAAGTCAACAAGGCAGGGGCAGCATCACTTCTTGGCTAGTACAAGGTCAACAGGCTGGAACTTTTGAATACCCAAGCACATACAGAGAGCTGGGAGCCTACGTGAAACACCCCTGGAGACTCCCTGAAAGAAATTAGAAGGAACCTGAGAAGGGCATGGGCTTCAGACAGGTGGAGACAATCAGGAGATACTAGGTTAAATTGTGACCTCATTTGCACTGGTAAGGCCACAGGAATATGGGTCACAAACAATAATCCAGAGGGTATGCTTTCTTGGGACTATGATGCTTGTGGGAGTTTGTCTGCAAAGTAGAAATCATTGGGACATATATTGAGTGAGAAAAGGTTAAGACATTCTCTTATAGGCAATGGGCAGGCTCTGTGGGTTTTCAGATAGGGACAACAATAAATGAAAAGAAGAAGATTTTGAATTTTTATAATATTCTAGTATCATTACAATGAGCAAAGGTTTGTTTCTCAATGACTATCCTATTAAAAAAGTTGTAAATATTGTAAGGGAAATGTGTTTTCAGTGGAAATGAGACTGTGTAAATCATGCTTGAAGCTTGTGGATTTAGTTAAGTGGAATGTAGGTGAAACAAAATCTCAATAAATCAAGAAACCCAACCTTAATGTAAGCAGTTCATTAATTAAAACTCACAGCTAAGTATAAGATTTACACAATTCTGAAGTGAAAATACTGAAATAGCATCTGCTTCTAAGCATCTGCTTACCAAGAAACTGCTCTTTTTACTGAACGATAGGATAAATTATGATCCTCCCATAATCCTTTTAGGATTGGGAGTATTTCCCAGGATGTTTTCAAATGACCTAGGCACGCTCATTTCACTCCAGTAACAAAACCCACAGCTGTAATTTGCTCAGTTTACAACTTTGAAGTAGCAACCATTCAAGTCTCACATTGTAGATGTTTGGGAAGGAAGATTAAAGCTGAATCGGGCTAAGGAAGCTGAGGGGAAGGAGTGGGTTTCTCCAGAGCGAGGGTACCAGGAATGAAATAACTTGAGGGCAAAGAGTCATTGATACTAAAACTAGAAAGGAAATGAAGAAAATGCCTGATGAAGAAGACAGTGTTCTTACAGTGGCATCGCATTCTATATGCATTTAATGTCCTAAAGGTCAACTACATGTGATCAAGGAAACCACACAGATACAGGAAAAGAAAGAGAAGCCATAACTTAAAATGGAGGACTCATTTTGTGAGTGATTCCCACTCAATGAACCACGTTCCATAGTAAGATTGAGAGGGGCAATGTGAATCTGGTTTTCCTTTAGCTTTCAAGTGTCTTTCATTATGTGTGCATCTTACTCCACTGAACATGAATCAAGGGTTTAAAGATATGCAATTTTTTAAAAAGATTTTATTTATTTGACAGACAGAGATCCCAAGTAGGCAGATCAGCAGGTGGAGGGTGGGTAGGGGGGGAAGCAGGTTCCCTGCTGAGCAGAGAGCCTGATGCAGGGCTCGATCCCAGGACCCTGAGATCATAACCTGAGCCAAAGGCAGAGATTTAACTCAGAGAGCCACCCAGGTGTCCCAGGATATGTAATTTTTTTTAAAAAAGATTTTATTTATTCATTTGACAGACAGAGATAACAAGTAGGTAGAGAGGCTGGCAGAGAGAGAGAGAGGAAAGCAGACTCCTTGCTGAGCAGAGAGCCCGATGCGGGGCTCGGTCCCAGGACCCTGAGATCACGACCCGAGCCGAAGGCAGAGGCTTAACCCACTGAGCCACCCAGGTGCCCCTTTTTGCACAACATGGTTCTTAAACTATTTCCTCAGGTGCCCAGTGGGATGGGGGTCAGAGATGGGATGCTAGGAAACGGGGAAATCCTGTCAGTGGATTCATTAAAAGATGTAGGTAAGTCTCTGCCTTGGCTATGGCTCAGACAGATAAGCAGAACCACTAGGAATGCCATGGATTAAGGAATGTAAGGACTGGACCTTCCACAACTATGGACATTGTTAGAAAATTTATGGAAAGTTGTTGCCTTGGTATCTAGTCGTGGGCCTGAAGTTGCCGTGGGTCAGCAAGACTAGTAGGCAGAATGGACAGACATGGACAAATTGGAGCCCACAAGGGCAAACTAGAGCCCAAAGAGTGAAAAGATACCCACATCTGTCTTTCACCACCTCCCGACTTGATAAGGCTGGTGACCTGTAGAGGAGCAGGTGCCTTTCACCACGGAGCTGCCCATGCACTTGGTCCACGATGTGCAGGAGCTGGAGGAGGAAATCTGCAGAGGCTGAAGGAGCCACGGGGCCATCGCAGCCCAACCACCCACAAAGTAAGGCTGTGTATAAGTGACAACACGAACAAGCTGCTACAGCAACCAGTGCCTTAGATCACCCTTACATGCCCATGGCTGCCGCCTCCCTTCTGTCTTCCAAATCAGACGCAAATTCTTCTGGTGGCCAGCCCTAATCCGGAACATCCTCTTCTTTGAAAAGTTATTACCAAATACAAGCTTTTCCCCATATGTGTTGTTATTTAAAAAAAAAAAAAATACTTGAAAAGCCCCTATTTGTTGCTACTGACCTGCCAACCCAACATTTGATCTTCCCCCCAAAAATGTTTCTATTTAAGGCTGGGTAGTATTAAATCTATATATTTCCAATTTTTTCTGTCTACTAAAATATTTGTATTGGTAAAATTTTCAATATTCATAATTCTGAGACTTGATGCTTTTTCTGAAAAACAATTCCATTATGGGGGGAAAGGTTATGGCACTTTATTCCCTTTAAGTCACAGTTTATAGAATAAATCTATGTTCCATCCTAGTAATTTCTCAGAAGGCCCAAGAGTTTGGTGATAGCTGAATTCTAAGTAAAAACATTAGCTTGAATGACCATTAACTAATAACTACTGTTATCTGCTATTCAATGACACGGTGAGCTCATCGAGGTCAAGGGCCATGTTTCATTCTTATTGGTATTCAAAGCACCTGGCACATACTAAGTACTCAATAAATATTTATCAAAAGACTAGATGGATTTTTTTTCTGTGACTTTGAATATTTGGCTTTAAAGCCTGACTTTGGAGGAGAAACTCAGATCCAGAACTGTAAAGTCTGGGTGAGGACAGAAAACACAAATCAGGAGAGTGGATGAAGAAAGAGAGTTATTCTCCATCTATTTGCCTGTATTTATTTCCATCAAAAATTCTTCGCTAATTATAAGTTGCTTACCTTTTCTGTATCAGAAAATGGAAATATAAAGGCAGGGTTTCATCCTCAGACATTTCACAGTCTCGTTGGGCCTCAAGACTCAGGGGCATATACAGAGGAAAAAGTGAGCAAATACATGCTCTAATTAGAATCCTAAACTACCCAAAAGAGATGGCTGGAGTTCTAAGCTCAAGAGGTGTATAAATGGTAAGGCTCTTATCTATCTAAATTAAAATGCCCATTCTGAAGAGTGGGGAGGAATGGGTGGGAAGTTTACCAGGCTCCACTCCACTTGTAGTCCAAGTCCCTTACAGTCCAGGTCCACTTACAGTTTAAGGAAATCATTGCTTGTTAACATGCCTGAGCTTGTAGAACTGGAAAAGTCACTTAGATATGGTTTTCCCAATTGGACTCACTTTAAAACACAAGGTCTGACCCACCTTAAAACACAACTCCTATTTCACGAGCAGTGAAAGTTCAGCTTCCCCAACACTGTGTTTTGGATCCATCAAGTCAACAAATATTTACATGATGGTTACTCTATGCCAATCACTTTGCTAGTCTTGATGAGTATGGAGCTTCATAAAAGAGTAGAAACTTTATAGGACCAATAAAAAGAATGATTCATTTCCCAATTATGTTTCCCACCTAACAGAACTCATTCATTTATTCTCCTATATATCTTGTCCCTGACTTTGTGTTCTCTAAGGCTTTCTTATTAAGAAAAACCCACTGGACTTGAGTCACATAGTGAATGGCCTTCATCTGACATAATTATCTTTTACAATTTTTAACCAACATCCAATTTTAAAATTTCAGAAGCTCAGTTAAGTACAATTCGGGGAGCATGAACTCTTCAGGCACTGTTATCTGCCATTTTGTCTTCATGAAAATTTCTGTTAACCTTTAATATCCAAAATACATAAAGAACTTATACAACTCAACATCAACAAAATATAAATAATCCTACTAAAAATGGGCAGAGGACCAGAATAGATATTTTCCCAAAAAATGACATACAGATAGCCAACAGATACATGAAAACATACTCAACATCACTAATCATCAGGGAAATGCAAATCAGAACCACAATGAGAGATTATCTCACACCTGTCAGAATGGCTAGAATCAAAAAGACAAGAAATAGTAAGTGTTGGTGAAAATGTGGAGAAAAGGGAACCCTTGTGCACTGTTGGTGGAAATGTAAATTGATACAACCCCTGTGGAAAACAGTATGAATGTTTGTCAAAATTTTAAAAATAGAGATACTGTATGATCTAATAATTCCACTACTGGGTATTTACCCAAAGAAAACAAAAGCCATAATTCAAAATATATATGATATATATATATCATATGCACTCCTATGTTTATAGGTATATGCACTCCTACGTTTATTACAGTATTATTTGCAATAGCCAAGAGATGGATGCAACCCAAGTGTCTATCAATAGATGAATGGATAAAGTGTGGTGTGTGTGTATATAGATATACACACAATGGAATAGATGAATAGATAAAGATGTGGTATATATGGAATAGAATATTAGCCATAAAAAAATGTTGAGATCTTGCCATTTGCAACAACCTGGATGGACCTAGAGGGGAGAGTATCATGCTAAGAGAAATAAGTCAGACAGGTAAAGACAAATACCATATGATTTCACTCATAAATGGGATCTAAAAAACAAAAAGGTAGAATCAGACATATAAATATAGAAAACTGATGGTTGCAAGAGGGGAGGGGAAGAGGGATGGGCAAAATGGCTGAGTGGAGTGGGAGATACAGCTTCCCATTATGGAATAACTCCGGGGATAAAAGGTACAACATAGGAATAGAATCAATGGGAATACATCAACATTGTATGGTGACAGACGGTAGTTGCACTTGTGGTGAGCTTGGCATAATATACAGACTTGTCAAATCACTGTTAAACACCTGAAACTAATATAACATTGTGTGTCAATTATACTCATTTTAAAAATGTAAAAAAAAAATTCCTTGTCTCCATCAGCATATCGATTATAAATTGCAATCAATTGTCTATTGACTAGAAGAAATCTTGCTTATAACTTATTAAACAACTAAGTTATTTTTGCCCTCTCTTTTATCCTGTTGGTCCTTGAGAGCTAGTTTCTAATGATATCACAACGGGTTAATAGCTTTTTATCAAGGTTAGTCAAAGTAATTTTTGTAAAACTTTCCAGAAAGTTAGGTTTCCGAATACATAAATCAAACTCTACAGTATAGTCAACACATGGTTACTCAGATGTAGGCACAGATAAATTAGGCAGTGCTTAAAAGATCTGTTCAAAGTTCCAAATGAGACACATACATGTGGAAATTACAGAAGCTATTATTTGCATAACATATCGGAAGTTGAATAGCCCAATAGAGACTCTATCAACTTCAGTAACTTTTCTATTAACAAAGGAGATGTATTTCAACTATTTGACCTTGTGGTCAGAGATCTCATTACCAGAGGTGAAAGTACGAGAAGTCTTAGGAATGTATTCCAGAACATTCTTTCCCTGTGGCAGAGTACTTCCTCTTACCCTGCACTTCAGGCAGAATGAAAGAAAAATGCCTGGGCCCTTTTGGCCTTTTTAAAGGATACTTTTGACTATTTTTAGGAAAATTACCTAAATTGTGACGACAATAAATATTAAGACCTAATATAATTTCCACTTTACAGGTGATACAATGAAGGTTCCAAAGGACTTAAATAATTTGCAGAAGACCTATAGCTAGAAGTTATCAGAGCCCAAACTCAAACACTAGTCAGACTCGTGAGTTTCCAATACTCTTCCAAACTCTAGGCGCTGACATTTTATAGTGCAGACATTACCTGTCTCCTGGTAATGCCTCCAGTCTCTAGGTGCCTAAAGTCTCAGAGATGCCAGGGTTCTCTCCGTGTTATCTGGATCTGTCATGGTGTGGCTTTCTCTTCCTGACAAGCAATGCCATGCACAGAGTTCTAAGAAGTTCCAATAAATAAAATCCTCCTTTCCCAAACTCAGGTTTAGAACCAGTTTAGCAGACAGACTTGGGAATCAGTCAAAATTGAAATGTCAGTTTTACTACCACTGCATTAGAGGACAAGGCTGAGATGTGTAATCAAATAGGCTCACTTTGCAGCTCTGTGTCCTAACTGGGACTTGCGCTCAAGGGAAGGTGTGGGACTGAGGGCAGAAGTACTGATTCAGGTTTGCAACCCTGCACTACTCCAGGGCAAACTGGAGGAAGAAACCAAATCTCACAGCCTTTTAATAGGTAAGTTCTACCCACTGGGGGACCAGAGACCTAAGGCTGTTGTCCAACAATCAGGAAGTTCACCAATTCCACACAAGGAGAGATGAGCAAGAGCCCCGGGGGAGTTGCTCTAATGGAACAGTCTCCAGTAGAAATCTGAGAAATGAAGGAAATGAGTTCCCAACTCAGGGGAACAGCTTTACGCCCTCACCAGTGGTTCAGTGGTTTTTGTAAAAAAGATATTTTCACAGGATTTTCTTAAACCAAATATTAATATACTCGGGGGACCTGGGTGGCTCAGTTGGTTAAGCATCTGACTTTAGCTCAGGTCATGATCTCAGGGTCCTGGGATCAAGCCCCACATTGGGCTCTCTGTTCAGTGGGGAGTCTGCTTCTTCCTCTCCCTTTGTGCGTGCTCTCTCTCTCATTCTCTCTCAAATAAATAAATAAATAACCTTTAAAAATTTTAAAAAATAATAAACTAAATATTTTTAAAAAACACAGATATTGGGGTAATGGACATTGGGGAGGGTATGTGCTATGGTTAGTGCTGTGAAGTGTGTAAACCTGGCGATTCACAGACATATACCCCTGGGGATAAAAATATATGTTTATAAAAAAATAAAAAAAAATTTAAAAATTAAAAAAAAGAAAGAAAGAAAGAAAGAAAGAGGAGTGCCTGGGTGGCTCAGTGGATTAAAGCCTCTGCCTTCGGCTCAGGTCATGATCCAGGGGTCCTGGGATGGAGCCCTGCGTCGGGCTCTCTGCTCAGCAGGGAGCCTGCTTCCTCCTCTCTCTCTCTGCCTGGCTCTCTGCCTACTTGTGATCTGTCTGTCAAATAAATAAAAAAAAATCCTAAAAAAAAAAGAAAGAAAGAAAGAGGACCACATTAAAAAAAAAACTCAAATATTAATATACTTGCAAAGGAAAAAAATCAAAGGAAAGACTTCTTATTGTTCCAAATGGTAAGTAGTATCACCTTCCAGCAGACATAGTAACGTGTTTAAGAAAGAAAGAGAAAATATCTCCACCTACAAAGACTTTTATCATTCATTGGTAATGGCAAGGGATGGAGTGTGAGGTTACAAGAAAACATGCATAATCCAAATAGTGTTGCCAAACTCATGTGCCCCTGAGATCCACTCTCTGCCCGGCTCCATGCCCCTTGGGAGCCTGCTCTGCCTGGTGACATCAACAGGCCCCTCCTGGGCCTGGGGCTGCTGGTTGGGTTCACCAATGGAGAGTACAACCCAATGCTGGAGAGCAAGCATGCAGCAAGGTTGGGATATTTATTCCTCTTACCACACCCCCACAGCCCAGTGGCTGTGTGGGTTGGCCATATCCCTTCACTGAAGGCCATACTTCGGTCCGGTGGTGTCTCTGAATTGCAATGACTGTTTCCATGTGAGGCCCCTTCAGCCCCAGTGGAGAAAACTGCACTCGGGGTCCTGTGCTCTATGTGTTTCCCTAGCCTCTGATGCACCTTTGGAAGTAGTCCTTTTATTAAACACTGTCCACATTACCCCATTTTATTGTGCAACCTCTTTCCTGCCCAGGACCTTGAGAGAGAAATACATATATAATGATAGAAGTAGCTCTTTGCAGATTCCTACGCCTTCCTTTTTTTTTTTTTTAAACCTTTTGAATCCAAACATACCTGGACTCCTGCAGTGGCCCCAGCATGACCGTTCCCACCTGCCAGTGGCCCTGCTCAGCTTCCCCGCTCTCTGCACAGCACCCAGAGGTCTTTCCAAACTGCTAATAGAATCAAGACACTCCTTGCTTTAAAACCTTTTCACTGGGGTGCCTGAGTGGCTCAGTTAAGTGTCTGCCTTCGGCTCAGGTCATGCCTTCAGCTCAATCCTGGGATTGAGCCCCACATTGGGCTCCTGGCTCAGCAGGGAGACTGCTTCTCCCTCTCCCTCTGCCTGCCACTCTACTTGTGATCTCTCTCCATCAAATACATAAAATCTTTAAAAATAAATAAATGAATAAAACTTTTAATTGACTTCATGTGTGACAGAATAAAATCACAATACCTTATAGCCTGCTTGGATCTGAACCATCTTCCTCTCCTGCCTAACCACAGACCATCCCTTCTTGTCCTGCCTGCTCCACTCCCAGCCTCCAAGGGCAGGTTCCCCCCTACCAGGGTCTTTACAAATGATGAAGTCCCAACCCCATCTCCTTTCTACTTAGTGCCTCGTGATTGCAACCACCACTTCCTCAGGAAATCCTTCCCACCCACTCCCCAGCATTCCCACAATGCCGTGTTCCCCCCAGGTACCCCACCCCGGACTAAACCAGATCCACTTGTTATACATGCTCCCAGAGCGCCCTAGGATTTTTCTTCTAGGCCTGTATACATTTTTAAAATATATGTATGTGTGATTATTATTTTTTTAGATGTATCTTTTCCTTTCTGACCATCAGCTCCATGGGCAAAGTAGAGGGCAAAGTCTGGAATTATTCTGATCACCATTTATCATCCCATGCTTCATACAAGCCCAACACAAAACATTCAGATGTCAGTTGAATGGATGAGCTCATTTAAGTTCATATCAGCCTTGGTGGATGGAAGGTGAAGGAGGCGGGAAATTACAGGACCATATATGAGAAGGCCTGGTGTGTGGGTACAAAGGGCCTGACGAGTTGGGTGCAAAGACCTGGTGAATCCCTTAAAGCCCCCACAGCATCACATCTAAAATAGTGATACTCACTTCATGGGGGAACACTTGTCCTGTGAGAGCACTATTCAGGTATGAGAGCCTATCTACAAACTGTAAAGTGGAATGCACTCCCCATTCCCCAAAAGGAAATGGCTCCTCACCTGAGTACAAAGGGACACACACCACTAACCTGTTCCCAGGAGGAGAGGGCAAGTGGTTCGAGGGAGCCAGTGCTTCCAGGGGGGGGGGGCGGTGAATGTAGTCCAGAAAGATTCCGTGGAGAATACAATGTAAGCAGAGACTGGACAGAGCAGTTGGAGATTATGTTGAGAAAAGGGAAGTTACTGTTTGTGAGCAGAAAGGCAAACACTTTAGCCTGCCCAGAACTACTAAGTCAAAGAGAATGTTTCCTCTCCTGAAATAAACACATGTCAGGGCTGCAGTGCACTGGGTTTTTCCTTCAATGAATTCAACTCTGTATGGGGGTGGGGGGGGAGGATTTTTGAAAGAAAAAGAGGATGGGACGATATTTCTGGATGTTTGCTGTGGCTCCTCCTTTTACCAGCCCATTTTGTTTCCTCACTGTTTTTCTCACATTTGGTGAACAGTATTTATTTCCTCAGAGATGAGAAGATTCAGCTAAAAACCAAGGCTTTGGGTTTCAGATGCTTTGTTTTTTGAATGGTATAAATCTGAGCTCTGAGTAAACTCCAGGCATAAGACAAAAGATTTTAGAGAATGCATAATGATCTCAAAGTAAGGCTGGGGGTGAGGTGGGGTTTGGAGGCACCAACAGAGAAGCAGGGTTTGTAGGGAAGTCAACAGCGCTATTCCGAGGAGGTCCTGAACCTCAGGCCCAGCCACACTGCCTTCTGCGACTTGCCTGAGCTCAGATATTTGGGGTGAAGGTATCGAGGCACATAGTAACGACACCAGCTCCAGATCGGCTCTGAGACTCCATGGACCCCTTTCTGAGGCAGAGTCCAGAATTCCCCTTGTCGGCTTGATAGGGCAACAGAAGAAAGGTCTGCCCAGGAGATTAAGCCAGAACATTCTCCAGTCCTCCAGAGCAGGGCAGATGCAGACATCAACCAGGGAGCTGTTAGTTGGGACCTGCACAGACCCACTACTGAGAGGCTCAATGGGAACAAGGATGTCAGCCTCTATGCCCAAGGGGATGACCAACAGAGCTGACAGGAAGTAACCCTCAGGGGCCACCTAAGTGCCCCTCAAGAAAAGGGGCTGAGTTTCCAAGATTAAACTTTAATTGGGTTACAGAATAACAACAAACAGCTTATTTCTATGGACTTAAGTGAGTAAACTGAAAATCTACCCTACCCACTTCAGAAGTAGTAAGACGGCGGAATCTATGGTAAGTGGTCAATGAGCGGAAGTGCGGATTTGGGGGAAAGCACGGGGCCCCACCTCCCCTCATACACATTCTCTCTCTCTCTCTCTTCCAGGGGCACTCTTCTTTACATCATATTGATTTCATCTCTTCATTTAAACAAACTCACACAATAGGGACTTCCCCGCACCTCTCTCTCAGCGCAACCCCATCTTTCAGCATCCTTGCATTGCTTCGCCTATAAATTATGGAGGTTTATTCTGATGTCCCTCCGAGCCTCCACAGGCAGTCTTTCATGTCAAATATTTTTTTTCATGGTAATAAGAAAAACAACTCTAGATGTGTTTAACACAGCAGCCAAGGTGCACCCAAGGGGTGTAATTAGCACTTACCATGTTAGAAAGAAAAGGCAAGATATAATGCTGCACTGCTTTCCTGAAAGAAAACCGTAAGGTTTTCTGGGAGGGGGGAGGGGGGAGGGGGGAGGTGGGGGGGGGGGGAGAGGCAATGGCTTCAAAATCCTCTTCCTTTCCTAAGGTTCTCAGAAAGGATATTTACCGTGGTTCTGTTAATTATGGAATAAAACAGGGGGTTACGTAGCAGATGTGAGGTATACAGGCACTCTCTGAGGCAGGGAAAAAGGCTGCCTGTGGATTGCTAACATCGTTTACAGGAACCAGCGCCACTAAGGATTTCAAGACTTCTAGTCATGTGCAGGGTAGGACGACGACAACTGATACTATTAACAGCACTTGACTTGTTCCCCCCCCCCCTTTTTTATAAATAAATGTGGGGGGTGTGGAGAGGTATCAGAGACTTCTGGGCTTGGTTTCCATTTCACCCACTCCTCCTGTAGGAGTGCCTGAACACTGGCTCCTTGCCTTTGTAATAAAGGATTCCAAGCGCTCTCTGTTGTTTTGTTTTGTCTTGTTTTCCCTTCTTCAAATTAGGTTTTTAAAAGTGCTATGACTCATATTCAGAGTGTTTCTAATTTTGCCTGATTGGTGGCACCTTTCTGTCAAGGCACACTATTCTTAGATTTAACTACTCTTTCCCTAACAATATGTTGTTTTAAAACTTCATCTTTTATTAGATGAAAGGATCATTTTGTTGACCAGGAATTTTAAAAAAGCTACCAAACAGGTCATGGGTCATCTTGAATTCCACAGCTCAGATGTTTAACCTCACACACATTTTACCAATTTTTATTAAAGTCCGAGGCACGGGAGAACGTGGAGTGAATCTCAGGACCAAAATGATTTTATTTCATTGAAATTACTTATTAATTTGTTGCAGCTGGGTAAAGGATAGGGCCTTTTCTTTGCATCTTGAGAAATACAGTGAAAGCATTAAAGAGGATGGATTAGGACTTAATGCTTTAAATATTAAAAGACATGCCATTTGGGTTTAAATCACTTCAAAGTTGGAGATGGTTCTAGTTACAGGAGCCAGATTTGTGCCGTGTTTTTTAAGAAGTCTCAAAAATTGAAGGTGGAACCAGAGGGCCACACTTAACAGTCAGAAAACGAGGTTAGACGAGTGTAAGAATTACGTTGGAACCGCCTTCAGTGAAAAGATGAAGGCTTAGAAAACTGTACAGAGGACAATACCGCATCACAGGGCAAAGAATTCATAATCACTTAGTTCTGAGCCAGCTGCCTTCAGTATTAACCAACCACGAACTCTGGCACTTAGACAAGCAGTGGGATGGCCTGAATGGAAGAAACAGCAAAAGTAAATGGAACAATGCTGGGGAGGAAGAAAGGAAACAATAATAGGTGTCAAGACACCAAGCCCCGCCCATAGCATGAATATGCATGTATCATTTCCTGATCCTCCAAGGAACAACCTGTTAATATTTTTGGTTGTTATTTCAGTTCTTACTGCCACGGATACTGACCTAAAAAAATTAAGTTAAACTGGAATTGATACTATCCAGTCTTAACTAATCATACTAGAGGTTAATAGGAGGAAAAAAAAATGTGACATTTGGATATCATCCAGGGAATTCCTGGAAATGATCAAAATATCAAAGTTACTGTTTTTCATTGATTCTAGGATTAGTTTTTCCCAACATTTTAGTCTCTGAAATTGGAAAGTGTCTAACCAATCAACGATGCCTTACAATCATAAATGTCAACAATCTTTTTCTTAGTCATACACAAAATAATGCATCTTAAAATTGGTGGCATCTTACATTCTACAAAATATGAATTTTTAGTCATGGTTATTCTTATAGGTAAAAGAAGAGAATAAAAAGCCTCTCATAATTTTCTCAGCATTGATAGTATTCACCTAAGGTATCTGGAGTTGCCTGGGTTTCTAGCGATGTACTGCCAATTATTGAAGCCATCAGCCATGTGTAGTTTTTTAAATTTAAATTGATTAAAATAAAGACCAGCCCCTTAGTGATACTAGCCAGATTTCAAGCACTCAATAGTCACCTATGATCTGTGGCTGCCATATTGGATTAATAGGACATCTTCATCACCCCAGAATGCTTTACTGGGCAATGCCAGTCCAGAATGCAGACATAATCTCATAAATACTTTAGTTGTGAGCAACAGTACACAAAGGCTGCAGAAATTTTAGTAACTGTCTCAAGGGCAGCATTTTACTATTTCACTTAGAGGGTGGTTTTACTCCATAAAAGGAAATTTTGAGGTTTCATATTTTGTCCCTATCTGTATAGATTTCAAAATTATGTTGTTGGTTTGTGGTCATTATTATGTTGGCAAGACTTAAATGCACACTTTTTGATGAGGCAGGTTTATCTAAGTTACTATGTTTATGGAATTTTATTAAGGATGAACATCTAGACCACAGTGAGATACCACCTCACACTAGTCAGAATGGCTAAAATTAACCAGTCAGAAAACGACAGGCATTGGCAAGGATGTGGAGAAAGGGGAGCCCTCCCACACTGTTGGTGGGAATGCAAGCTGGTACAGCCACCCTGGAAAATAGTATGGAGGTTCCTTGAAAAGTTGAAAATAGAGATACCCTATGACCCAGCAATCATACTACTGGGTATTTATCCTAAAGATACAAATGAAGTGATCCAAAAGGGCACATGCACCCCAATGTTTATAGCAACAACATCCACAACAGCCAAACTATTGAAAGAGCCTAGATGTCCAGCAACATATGAATGGACAAAGAAGATGTGGTATATATATATATATATATATATATATATATATATATATATACACATATACACACACAATGGAATACTATGCAGCCATCAAAAAACCTGAAATCTTGCCATTTGCAATGATGTGCTTGGAACTAGAGGGTATTATGCTAAGCGAAATAAGTCAATCAGGGAAAGACAATTATCATATGATCTCACTGATATGAGGAATCTGAGAAACAAGACAGAGGATCATAGGGGAAGGGAGGGAAAGATGAAACCAAAGAGGGAGACAAACCATAAGAGACTCTTAATCTCAGGAAACAAATTGAGGGTTGCTGGGGTAGGTGGGGGGAGGGATGGGGTGGCTGGGTGATGGACATTGGGGAGGGTATGTGCTATGGTGAGAAAAAAATAAAATTTAAAAAAAATCTAGAAATTTTTGTATGCAGGTACAACTGGAAGAAGAGGGAAGATAATGTGAATAGGCCCCAAACTTTACTTTAAAAAAATGAAAATCTTTGACAGATTTAGGAACATTGATTCTTTCAGTATCATTAATACCTTTTCAACTAAAATTCTTGAAAAGTCAACAAAAAATAGTTAGTTAAAAAATCTTAATTAAAAAGTTAATTCTAGCATGGTCTTTGAAATGAACCAGACCTAGGTTTGAGTCTTAAATTTCAATGACCATGGTCAGGTTGCTTGATCTCTCTCTGACTCAATGTTTCATGCATGAGATAAGGGATAATTATTGTAATTACCTCATAGGGCTATTCAAAGATGATAAGGCATTATCTACAACGCATATGGTAAGCATTCAATAAATACTAGCTTCCCTGTTCAATCTGTTAGAATTTTAGTGACCAAGTTGCAATTGTGCAATTGTGCAATTGTGGACAAGTTGCAGCCTGATGGTATGTGATATGTGCAAAAGTATAATCACACACAAAGTGGTGGGGGGTGAGGTAGGGGAAGATAGGAACTTGCTCTGCCAACCAGGCGAGACAGGGCAGACTCACCCAAGGAAATGACATTTGACTATATCTTGAAGGATGGCCAGGAGTTCACTGTACTGAAGGCAGCTGAGGTTGGGATTTTTTGCCAGAGAAACAGCATGTAGGAAGGCCTAGAAGCTTGAGGGAACTCTTGGCACTAGGAGGAAAGGATTTGATTTGAGAACAGGGTGAAGAATAGGAATTATCAGGGGCTGAGGCTGTGGAAATTTGTTGAAGCTGAACTGTGAAGAGCCCTGAATGCCACGTTAAAGATTTTATCAAGACTTGAGCCAGGGAACCTCCTGCAATTGGCCAGGTAAGACCTGAGCAAGACTCCAACTAGAGGAAGGGAGGAGGAGTTTTCTACACTCACCAGTGCAACTTTCCCCTCCCATGTACTCTTGAACTTGCTCTATCACACCACCACGCCTGCACCTATAGGATAAGTAGTGAGGTCCATGTTGCTGTGCCCTGGGAATGATGTCAGTCCTCACCTTACCGGGCCTTACAGCATCATCTGACACAATTGCTCTCTCCTCCTTGAAACATTTTCTTCACTTGGCTTCCAGGAGATCACACAGTCTTGCTTTTTCTCTTACTTCACTGGCTTCTCTTCGAAGTCTCCTCGCTGGTTTTGCTCCATGGCCCTAGCACTTAACATTGGGGCCCCAGGGCTCAGCCCTTTGGGCCTCTGGACTTTCTTGTGATTCCTCAGATGGATTCATTTAGTGTCATGGCTTTGCATACACACTCCATGCTTTGTCAGATTTAAAACTCCAGTCCAGCTCTCTGGCCTGACGTCTACATGTGCCCGGCCAGCAGCCCATTCATATTACTCGCTGGGATGCCTAAAGTATCACTCACTTAACTTGTTCACAACAGAATTCTTGATCTGCCATCATAAAGCGCTCTTCTTGCAGTCTTCCTCATTTGACTTGATGGCAGCTCCAGCTTTCCACGTGCTCAGATCAAAACCTTTGGAGTTATCCTTGACTCCTCCTCCGCTCTCTCACACACGCCCCCACATTTAATCTGTCAGCCTCCCTTGTTGACTGTGCCTTCAAAATAAGTCCAGAATACCTCCACTTCTCACTATCTCAATTGCTACCATTCCACTTGAGCAACCAGTATTTCTTTCTTTCTTTTTTTTTTTTTTAAACAGCATTTCTTTCAAAAGCTTCCCAACTGGTCTCTCGTCTCCTACCCATCCCCTCCTCTCCCCCCGCCCACACCCTCTTCCACTTTATTCTCAAAACTACAGAGTGATCCCGTTTTACACATAGATCAGGTCACTCCGTTCAAAATCTTCCAATGATTTTCCATCTCCACTCACACAAAATTGCCTTTGTGACCCAACACAGTCTGCCCAACCACTTACTTCTCTGACCTCCTCTCCTTCTCCCCTTGCTGACGCCACTCCCACCACACTGATCCCCTTTCTGTTCCTTGAACCTGACGCACATGCTCCCAGCTCAGAGTCTTTTGCATTTGCTCTTCCCACTGCCAAGCATGTTCATAGCGCGCTGCCTGCACCAACCTCATATCTGGGGGGCTAACTTCCTGACCTCCCCTAGGTCAAATGTTTAGTCAAATGTTATTTTCTTGGTGAAGTCTTTCCTGACCTCCATATTTAAAATTGAATACTGCCTCCCAACACAACCTTCTTCCTTTACCTACTTAATTTTTCCTGGTAGAACTTATCATCATTAAAATACATCATTTATTTGGTTTATTATCTGGCTCCTCTTGCTAGAACGTAAACTCCACAAGGACAGGGATTTTGGTCTGCTTTTGCTAATGGCTAGATCCCCCAGAGTTTAGTACAGTACCTCACACATAAGTACTCAGTAAAGATGTTGGGCAAACTGATGCATGGTTGCTTGATGGGGGGGGGGGGTTGCTGAGGGCCATAGAGGAGAGGAGAAGTTGTTTGCATGTTCTATAACATTGAGTAGCATCTCCCATATGTCAGGTACTGTGCTAGATGCTGAAGATCCAGAGGACATCACCAGATGGGCATATGGCAATGTCAGCAACCGAGAGAGTGAATCCAGAGGACAAAGAGGAGTACTCATGTCACTTGTTGAATCTGGGGGCTTATGGAACACCCAGATGAAGATTCTCATCATAAACTGGACCATTTTCCAAAATCCACATCTCCCCACAATGCAGAAGCCAGACTAACAGGACCTCCCTGGAGCTCTAAGCTACATCATGCCCACCTGGGCGGTAACACCATCTTCTGTGCACTCTTCAACCACAAAGAATAATGGAAACATTCATAATATTTGCCTTGCAGCATTAATTGACCTCATATGTGGAAAGTCCATAGCTTCCCAGATGAAAAGCATTGCAGAACTATAGTTAATCTTGCTGACTCAGAGGGAAGGCTGGTGCCCTGAATCACCAGTGTCCTGAATTATCATGGCTCTTACCAAGGGTCTCTGGATATCTGCCCCCATGTTCCTTCCCAAGAGTTGACCCAGCCCGTCCCTAACCTCCCAGTGTGATCCAAATGCCCTCAGAAAGAGAATCAAGTATAATTAATACGGAGTAAAAATTTGCTATAACTATATACCTCAGGAGAAAAAAAAAATCACTTCAAATAGTTTAGTCAAGAGCAAAATTTCTTTGTACCAAGAAAAAAAAATGGACGATTTCCAGTAATGCAAGACTTCAAACAGGGAGTAGAGGGAGGGCAAGAAAGCCCTTTTTCTCTCACTCCAAAGGGCACTGTGGCTAAGGAGGTGAATAGTTTGCACAGAGGATAAAGGATAGCTTGTCACCAGATGACTTACCTATTCTAAGAAAGAATTATCTGCAAAAGCAAAAATAAAAGAAGCAAATGTGTTGTATCATTCTTACTGACAAAAGAAAAAAAAAGAAGGTAATTTTGAGGTAAACTTGAAGGCTATTTGCAGAAGGAAAGTGTATTTGAAAGGAGGAGGGGGTTCACTGAAGGCAGGTGGGGGGGTGGAGGGAGAAAAAGGTGTCTAAATTCTGGAACCTTTTTATTAAAGCTTGTTTTTCTTGCCTGAATCTTTTGGTTCCTGTGTCTGTGACAGTATTCATAACTCAGCCCCAGTGTGCCAACAAACCCCATATGTTTCGGTTCGCTCCTTATCTTTTAAGCCAAGATAAGGTTGAAATGAGTGTATTGCAAGAGATTTGTGATAGAGTACACACACACACACACACACACACAGAGTGGCACAGGGTGGGATGTGTCTTACTCATATTTGTTTTCTTCCACACAAGATGCACACAAAGAAGGCACTCAATAAAAGTTTCTTCATTAAATGTGCCTGCCCTCAAAACAAAACAAAACAAAAAAAGACAAGTTCCCAGTGGAGAAGGTCTTCATTTCCAGATGGAGGGGGAAGGAGCTGGGAGTCAGATAATAGGACTGAGCGGGAAAGTCATCTCTAGCTATATTCAGAAAGCAAGCATTGTCTACTCGCCCCTCTCGGCTTCTCATCTAGCAGACTTTTAATCGATATATAAACTTGAGTGGCTACCATCTGCCAGGCACTGCTCTGGGGGCTGGGGACACAAGGATGAATAGGACAAAGTCCTGACATGGAATTGACAATGTAGTGTGGGAGAAAAGGATGAATAGTAATAATCCCCAACATCAGGCCCTGTGATAAGCTCTTTTACGAGCATTATTTCATTTAAGGTAATCCTCAGATTTTTTAATGTACATGCAAATCATCTGGGAATCTTGTGAAAATATGGGTTCTGATATAGTCAGAACGGGACGGGGCCTGAGATGCTGCCTATCTAATAAGCTTGCCCCATGGGCGTATGCTAGTGGTTCCAGATTCACACTTTGAGGGCTTAGAATTTAAACATTCCAGCAACCTGATGTGGAATGAACGGACAGTCATTAGCTCCATTTACGAGGAGGAAACTCGGGCTTGGGGAGAGGACGTCCCTTATCAGCAGTCAGACAGCCAGTCAATGTCAGAAATGGGTGCAAATCCAGTCCTACTAACCACTCCTCCCTAAACTGCCTCTCTTACAATTCAGAGGATGAACGGGCTGTGGGACCCGGAGAGCTACTCCTTCCGCCCAGGAATAAAGAATAAGGGAGTCACAGAAGATTTCCCAAGGGAGGGGATATAACCAATACAGGGACTTACCAATGTAATGTGAAGTCTAGCACAATGTTTCTTAACCTGTTTTTCAGTATTTTTCAGCTCTGAACCATGGTCTGCCCCACCCCACCCCCAAAACTTTGTAGTGTTTTTCTTCCTAATTCCTGCCTGCCATAAACTTTTAATGTCACAGATATATTGTGCAACTGTTTACATAATGTGGCTTTTTGGAGAGCCACAAATCATTGAGTTTTTTTCCCCACACATTCCCCCAAACTGATTTTTGTTCTATTGAGGATGACAGCACCCCCATCAAGAATGCATGATCTAGGGGGAGCCTGTGTGGCTCAATCGGTTGAGTATCTGCCTTCGGCTCAGGTCATGATCCTAGGGTCCTGCATTGGGATCCCTGCTCCTTGGGAAGCCTGCTTCTCCCTCTCCCACTGCCTGCTGCTCCCCTGGCTTGTGCTCCCTCTCTCTCTGCCAAATAAATAAATAAATAAAATCTTTTTTTTAAAAGAGAGAGAGAATGCATGAGCTAACAACACTCACCTTGTGAGACATGCCATTATTTCCACAAAATCACAAAATCTCAGCATTGAAAATAACTCAGGGGCCACTCGCCCTTTTGGAAAAACCTTAACACGGGTTTTCCTAACCTGTGCTTGGACGCTCAGTCATAAGGAACTTACTAATTTACTACCTCCATATTGGAGGGCTGTTTATTAAAATCTCTTTATTTTGAGCCTGTATCTGACATGTCAAAATTTTTTCATTTGCCAGTTTGAGTTTTACCCTCTGTTGCCGAACAGAATATACAGGCCTAGGTGCAATGGAAGGTAGAAATACCAAGAATATTTGGTCTCTTTTCCCAGGGACCAGACTGTGCGTGTGTGTGTGTGTGTGTGTGTGTGTGTGTGTGTGATGAAAATTCTCTTGTGATCCACCTATTTCAAACCTTATGCTTATTGACTTTATATCTCTAATAATACAGTTTAAAGTTTCTCTAGCTTCTGGAAGGAGCCATATCACACTTTAATTCATCTTACTGTCAACTACAATTTCTCAGCATTGGTGTTGTTTTTGGAGGTGCTGGAAATGGTGCAATAGAAAAGGCAATAGAATGGAGTGAGAAGACGAGGATATAATCAGAAATAGAGGACTACATTTTAACTTAAAATAACACATGTAATCAATTATACAGCTAAAAATAACATAACTAGAAAACACTGGGGAAGAGGGAAGGAGGAGGTGATAGGAAAAGTGAGCTAAGCCTCTATCCTGCATAGTGGGGAGTCAACAGGGTTGTCTAAGTGATAAATTAAGGAGCAGAGAGGCAAACAGGATATTCTGAGTTATGGGATAGTTAGCAAAGTCTAAAATCAGAAGCAGACAAAGGACTGGGATAAAAGGTGGGTGAGAGATGCTTGATTTTCTTCATAATTTCTGCTAAATCATTTGGCATTTTACCAAATACATATAAACATTAACACCGAAAACAAAAGAAGGATGGAAAAAGAAAATCAGAGTAGTTCCCTGTTACTAACTACTGATCTGACTTGAATAAATCACGTAGTATTGAATTTAAATTTCTCATCTGTAAAATAGGTTAGGTCAGTGGTTTTCAATGTTTTTAAAATAAAGTATTACACAGAATCCCAATATACTGTAAAAAAAAATCCTGATGGAGCTCCTCTGATTGAGGGAGAGGGGCACTAAGAGTTAAGCCTACTCTCTCTCCCCCGTTACCCTTTTCCTTCCCCTCCTCACCCTCACCCCAGGCAGCCCTGTGTCTCATCAGACAACTGCAAGAATTTAGTTTGAAGGCTATTAGTCTGCATGACTGTTTTTCAAATTATGGCTATAGCCCATTAATTTAGTGGAACCAGTATGGCACTAGAAGATAGTAGGACAGAAAACTTAGAACGTCATCCATGGTAACGTTTTGCACATTCCCATGGTATGTATATAGGTATTCACTACCTTCCTGGCTGGCTGGGTGGAAGGAAGTTTCTAGGACAATTTGTCCTGTTGAAGACCTCAACAGCAGGGCAGGGAAGGCGTTTGATGTCAGGAGTCCTATTTGAAAGGGACAGGGTGGGGGGCTTCACGTAGACAGTGCTGGCCAAGCCCAGACCCCCCCCACTCTTCAGCCAGGTCCCCTGTATAGAGCCACAAGGGCACTGTGTGGAAGAGGCTGCCCCCCCCAACCCTGACCGCCACTCATGTGGGGTGGGGCTGGGGGTGGGGATAGAGAGGGTCTTTCCTAATTCTGCCTCAATACACATTCTGGTTATTTTTGTAATGAGACCATTGAGTAAAATGGCACCACCTTAAACAACAACAACAACAACAAAAAAAAGGGAAGAATGTAGGTGGACACTGTGTTTCTTAGTACTGACCACCATCAAATGTTTACATCATTTCTCCCAACTCGAACATTCTCTGATTCTGTGACTTCTCTGAACCACCCACCCTCTCTTTGGACACAAAATTGTAATAAACAGCACAGACTGTAGTAGAATTCGTACCTTCTGCTGGAGAGCCCTCACATTTCCACGAGGCATTGTGAAGACAGCCGGTAGGTCTGCGCTCTAAGTCCTGTCTCGGAGGGAGGAGCAAGCCCTCCAGGTGGCTCTAATACATACTCCTCCTTTCCCTTCTCCCACCAAGTCCCCGTCCACGCAGCCAAGTGTAGAAAAGAGCTGTTAATGCAAATAGTAAAATGCATTTGGGGAGAACCTAAGGAACTAAGCCTCAGCTGTTGATTAAGATGGTCAATGATTATTCTTAATTAGTGAAATTTTATACTAAACTGCTAAGAAATTTCCTAGGTAGATTTCATTTTTATGAATGCCAAAATAAAAATAGTGGTTGCTATGTTTGACCACAAGCTCGGGAAGGCAATAGGTTCTCATAAATAAAAGAAAACTAGAATAAATAACCCCAAGGGAGGAAGTAGTTTAGGTCATACCCCCGGGGCTTTGTGAAACCTTGAAAGCACACAAAATTTTGTTTGGATGTACATGTACATTTTGTTCCCTGGGGTAAGAGCTCTTATCACTTTCATTAGCTTTTAGAAGGAATATGGAATCCAAGAAAGGTTTACAAAAAAACCCCACTGGGTTAGAGGATCACCTTTGTTACAAGTACAATAGAAACCACTGTCTCCAGGTGAAAAAAATTTTGACTTTACCATAATCAATAGAAGCCTTTGTTTTTCCCTCTTTGGAAAGGCCTTGAGAAAGCCCACACATCTGCCTTCACTGAGGGTTCATCAATACAGAGCGGACAGCCTTAGATGACATAGAGCCAGCATAGGGAGGCCTGGGCACGGGTTACACCTGCCACCACTGGCGGCGAGCCTCCAGGCCCGCCCCTATGAGAACAGCCTCCACACATCATCCCCAGACCCGATAGGGGGCAGCAGGGCACAGCGAGAAAACAAAGCAGCCTTTATGATTTAAGATTATTTGCTGGGTATTTCACCAGATAAGACTATCTAAACTCTACACGAGGTGCTCCCTTCCCCCTGTTAAGAGAGTACAGATAGTACGTTGATTTCATTTCTCATACCTTGTAGTAACGCCAAGACAAAAATGCCTCCACTGTTTAAATTGAAATGTTAGCTTTCTTTCTTTCTTTCTTTTTTTTTTTTACTACTAAAAACTTCCAGTGCATCTAGAAATACAACTCCAGAGGGCCGGTCAGAGGTTTTTTTCCCATCTTGAAGCATCGGGAAAAACACACTTCTATCACACATCAGAAAAAGAACTTCAATATATCACCTCCTGTGACCAGGAAAGTAGGAGCCTGACTTCCCACAAACACAGACTTCAAAGGAAGAAGGTCACAAACAACTATTAGATACAGAGTGCTTCGAACGTCTGTGACAAGTGCTGTTATTTAAGCATCTACCGCAGAACGACACCTAACACAGGACGGAGAATAATGCAGACATGGATGCCCACGCCACAGCACCCCAGCTCCCTCCACCTCTCTGAGATTCACTTTCATCCTCTGTGAAGGAAAATAATAATATCTGTTGCCTCATGTGGGCACTGGGAAAATTACAAATTGGAAGACAGAAAATTCTCGGCCAGCATAGCTGCTTAGGGCGTGTTGGTTCCTTGTCCTCAACTTAATAGCCACCCTACTGCTCACAGCAGTCTTTTAAAGATTGTATTTATTATTTTTTTTTCTTTAGAGAGAGGGAGTGAGAGAGAGAGAGAGAGTGTGTGTGGGGAAAGGAGCAGAGGGAGAGGGAGAGAGAGAATCTCAAGCAGCCTCCAAGCTGAGCATGGAGACTAGCTCGGGGCTCAATCTCATGACCCTGAGATCATGACCTGAGACTAAATCAAGAGTCAGATGCTTAACAGACTGAGCCACCCAGGCGCCCCTCCCAGCAGCCATTTAAATCCTGTTTCCAGGAATGACAAACTCTCCGTCCTCGAGAAACATGCCAAGAGGAGATAGACAATGGAGGCCCAATTCCCCTCTGAGACAGATACTTTTTCCTAACACTGTGCAGTGTTCTAGGAACCTTTAGGCAGTGATTTCAAGCGCACCCCCATGCTTGCAGCAAAAGAGGCAAGACTGTGTCCGAGGGCAGGAGGGTACTGGAAACAAGCCAGGTTTGTACAAGAGGTTTGTTCGGACTAACAGGCTTGGGGTCTGAAGGCTTGGGTGTCGTCGGCCTTAATGAAGCAGTCTGCACGACTGCATGATGTGCAGGGGCTGGGAATCCATCAGCCAGATCAAGGAGTACCTGCCAAGTGTGAGGTCTGCCCAAGGGCACTAAGGGCTCACCCCAGGATGAGGGTTCAAGACTAGCTGCAGAGATGGCTTGGGTCTGCGCCTGGGGTCTTGGGGCACTGGATCTTTAGTAGAAGCTTAATTCTCTAAACCTTGGGTACGGTGGAGGAGAAGTCGGGCAAAGGTCTATGGGGTGCATCGGGAGTACTTTAGGGTTGATAGTGTGAAACAGAGGCAGGCAGTATGTTCCTTGGAGCTCCAAAGGGCACAGTGGCCAAACCCAGTGGTCATTGCTGGAGGGTCCCACACATATGGCTTCCACACAAGAGGGAGGGGAGGTTATGCTACATCCCCTCTGAATGTGAGAGAGGGGAAAGAAGGGCAAGCCTCAGACCTCCTACATATGCTTGCAGAGTGGGGAGGGCAGAGACAACTAGCTAACTAGCTAGCAAGTGAAGGGAAGGGGAATGGCAAGGGAGAGGCGGGATACAAAACAGAGGGAACGACTTCTTCTCCAGAGCACATTTTCTCCAAGTGAATCTTCTGCCACCTTTTTATTAGAAGTTCATTTGTGGCCATGATGGCTATTGAGACTCTCCTAGAAGATATTAAAAGGAAGAGTAGGAAGCATGCACCAAAACATTGGTCAACAGAGACCCTAGGCTCATTTCCACATTACCCAGTAGAGCAGACCCTTATCTGGACACCCTACCCAGTACTCCCCTCAGGCCCAGGCCCCTGCTCTTGGGATCTGACCACATCTGGTCCTGATAGATGGAACCCCTAATTACTGATAGTCTGTGCTTGCTTTCCAAAAGGGCATTAGCAGTTCCATTCCTGGTGCATATCTTTGAACTGCTGAATGCTGGGAGGACAGCCACCTCTGGAATAATTAAAAGGAAGTTAAGAAGCTCAAATTAGCTTATTTGGGGGGGTTGAAACTGTTTTCCTCACTTAGACTTTCTACTAACATTTAGTTACTTCTGGATGTATTTATTAGTTATGGATCGCTAGAGAAAAGGGGGGATAGAGAAAGACACTTATTACAAGGAACTGGCTCACATAATTATGGAGGCTGAAAATTCCCAAGCTCTGCAGTCAGCAAACTGGAGATCTAGAAGAGCTGGTGGTGGTGTTTAAGTTTAATGCTAAAGGCCTGAAAGCGAGGAGAGCCATAAGTTCTAGTCTAAGGACAGGCAAAGACCAATGTTTCAGCTGAACAAACAGACAGGTGAAGTTCCCCCCTACTCAGCCTTTCTGTTCTATTCAGGTCTTCAGTTGATCGAAAGAGAACAGCCCACATGAGGGAGAGCAACATATTTTCCTGAATCTATCATTTCAAATGTTAATCTCATCCAGAAACACAGACACACCCAGTAATGTTTGATCAAATGTCTGGGTACTCTTTGGCCCAGCCAAGTTGCCACATTAAAAATAACCACCACCAAAGGCTTGAATGTCACCTTTTATTTCTTCTGCCATCATCTGATGGGGGCATCTATGATTAAGAGAAGGGCAAAGTGACATCAATGAGAAGGCCAAGCTATAGGTTAGATTATCCTTCCCAGAAACGGAGAATTTCCCCCATTTGTCCATGTGGAAATATAGATTCCCTTCTTTGGAGGAGAAAAAGAAAATAATTGGACCACAGGATTGAGATGATTACATTTTATGTATTACTTTAGGGTTTTTATTTTTTCTGTTCAAAAATTTTATAGAAAACAAATCCCATAAATGGAGCCTGACTGCTCAGTCAGGAGAGCATGTGACTCTCGATCTCAGGATCGGGAGTTCAAGCCCTATGCTGGGTGTAGAGATTACTTAAAAAAATAATAAAATCTTCAAAAATTTCCTATAAACTTAACACCAGTTCTTCACAGCATTCTTTTCCTCTGCTGTTCTTGGCCAAGGTAGAGGCCCACAGTTTACAAAGGGTTCTGCTACTTTTTGCTTACCCTTGTGTACATGGTGAAAGAGAGACCACCGCATGGGACTGGGTGCCAGAGACCAGGCTCTGAATCCCAACTCTGCCACTGTGCAACCTCTAGCCACTTGTTTTGTTGCACCAAGTCTTAGTTTTCCTACTTGTAAAAATCAGAAGGAGAACGTATTTTCTCCTTCACAAGATGGCTATGCGTTTCAAATGATCTAATGCATGCTGAAAGCACTTTGTATTTGTGAAATTATTATACAAATATTGGCCTACATACTTGTCCTCTTAGTAGTGACTTTGGCTTCTGTCACAGTGATGGCATCAGGGTTGGTGTATGGGTTTACTGTTGCTATAGTAACAAATTACTACAAACTTAGTGGTTTAGAACAATGCAAATTTACCTTATAATTCTGGAGATCGAAAGTCTGATATGGTTCTCAAAGGGCTAAAATCAAGCTGTCGGTAGGCTAGCTCCTTCTGGAGGCTCTAGGGAAGACTCTCTTTCCTTGCCTTTTTTAGTTGTTACAGGCCACCCACATTCTTTGGCTCATGATTCCATTTCTCTATCTTGAAACCAGTCATGTCAGTTCAAGTTCTTCTCACCCTTCCATTTCTTTCATTTTCTCTTTGCCTCCCTCTGCCACTTACAAGGACTCTTGTGACTTCATTGCACCCACCAGGAAAATCGCCAGGATAATCTCCCCATCGGAAGGTCAGCTGATTAGGAAATTTGATTCCATCTGTATCTTTAATTCTCTTCTGCCACATAACCTAACATATTCACAGGTTCTGGTGATTAGGATATCGACATCTTTGGGGTGGAGGGAGAGCATTATTCTGCCTGCCACACTTTGTTTACTCATTCCTCAACATAATTTCAGATTTTAAAATATTGCATCTCTACAAATTCATTATATCTGTGGTCCCTGATGAGTTTGAAGTTAATCAATAAAAAATATAGCCGTTCTTCCAGATCTTCTCCAAAGGCACTCATTCCTATGCTTTTTAATTAAAAAAAGAACTTATTTAGAATACCTAAAAATTCAATAAAGAAGTTTTAAAGATAAGGAAAATCTATAATCCAAACACTCCTAGCAACAGTTGTATTTTGGCATGTTTCCTTCAAGTGTTTTTTTCACATTGTTGAGAACATAAATGTAAACAAATGCTTCTACTATTTAAAGTGATTGCATCTATATTTCAAATTTACAAACTCTTGGCAAATATAAATTTTAATGGCTGCATAATATTTCATTGCAGCAAGGCACCATCATTTACTTGGATGCTATTGTTGAACATTTAGTTCATTTTAAATTTTAATTATCAAAATTAATAAGTGTTAAACATCTTTTATCATTTATATTTATTTGTATTTCCAGTTATTTTCCTAGGTGAGAGTCCCAGAACTTATGGGCCAAAGGGAACAAATAAATTCAAAACTGTTGATACACACTGTCAAATCACTGTCTTCAAATAATGGTCCATTATATTCCCTCCAGTAGTATGCCAGCACCTATTTCAACGCCCCTGGTCCACATTCTTTGCTAATTTTTAGTTAAAGCTGACCGCTCTTTGTATATGCATCTCCTTCGATTACATGTGAGTCTGAACGCCTTCGCCTATGTGTACCCATTGTGTGTATTTCCCTTTTTGTGAACTCCCTGCATGGGGACAATCATTCTTTCCAAACCCAGTAATGCTCATAGAGGTTAAATGCCAAGAACAGTCACTTTTTGCAACAGTCTCTTAGAAATTCTTTCTCTATTCCTACTCAGCTTGAAGGTTCCCAGCCCTTACCAGGTTCTTCCAGAACCTCTGCCCTCTGAAGCCCACGACAGGCTTTCTTTACCAGTTCTGAGCTGCTCTGCGGGGTTCCGACCGCGACTCCTCCCATCAGCTCAGTTGTCAGCTCCAGGCATCGGCTGGTAAATCTTCCAGCAGATCCAGACACTTTGCTCCTGCCTGCTGCCTTCCCACTCCAACTGCACCTTCTCGTATTCCTTCCAGCATCTTCCTCCTGCTTGCTCTAGCTCAGTTTCTTGAGAGAATAAACCTCCAGTCACCTGCCAGAGCAGGGAAGAGGTAGCAGGCCAGCTGTCCCAGGTAGACGGGAACTTCGATCTCATTACTTTTCCTGTGGACATTCACTAATGTCCCTGGTTTAGCCCCACCCTTCCCGTTTGATCCACCATGTTCTTCCTCTGTTCTACTCTGGAGAACACTCCTTCTCTCCTCAGATTCTCCTCAAAAGTACTCTTTCTATGCTCTTTTTGCCCTCCAAAGCATTCCTTTCTCTCCTCCACATCCAATACGCCCAGCACCATGTCTTTTTTTTTTTTTTTTAAGATTTTATTTATTTTTTTGACAGAGATCACAAGTAGGCAGAGAGGCAGGCAGGGGGCGGGGGAGCAGGCTCCCTGCTGAGCAGAGAGCCCCATGTGGGGCTCTATCCCAGGATCCTGGGATCATGACCTGAGCCGAAGGCAGAGGCTTTAACGCACTGAGCCACCCAGGCGCCCCAGCACCATGTCTTAATAAGCGTAGGCTTTCACAAAGATAAGAAGTACCACAACTTCAAGCCATTTCTGTGTCCCCACCCCGTGCAGTCCCGTACCTCCGTACCCTGCCACCATCCTGAGGGAAGAACAGCCCACGGGCCAGGCTTCCCACCTAAAGCGCAATGCTGGGCTTCATCCAAGCTCTCAATGCTGGTATTACAAAAGGTCTCGCTGCATTTCATACACCCCAGAAAATGATTTCTTTTATATGCCAGGGATAGGACGTGGCATCATAAGAACATCCTCCAGTTATAACTCATAGGGGTTCGTTCCGATCACAGACAAGAAACTTCAAAGATACCCAAATCCACTTCATACCACTTAAAAAGCTCCCCCGACTTGGAGAACAGTGTGGAGATTCCTCAAGAAATTAAAAATAGAGCTTCCCTATGACCCTGCAATTGCACCACTGGGTATTTACCCCAAAGATACAGATGTGGTGAAAAGAAGGGCCATCTGTACCCCAATGTTTATAGCAGCAATGGCCACGGTCGCCAAACTGTGGAAAGAACCAAGATGCCCTTCAACAGACGAATGGATAAAGAAGATGTGGTCCATATACA